>JAACNH010003325.1:0-30008 GCA_019447015.1 Hymenochirus boettgeri
TTGTCTTCACTGACAACACTCCATCAATACGCCATCAAGCAACCGAACCAAATCTGGTACCCCTAATGCACACAGTGCCTAGGTGAAAACCGGAGTTTGTTCTTCTGTCTGCCACAACCACCCACAAAAAAGCCAAGCTATTCCTGCTTACAACCGGGACAACCCCCAACGCGCCGGGCTTTGGTTAGTGCTGGAGAATCGACCAGTGCTACCAACCCGCAAGATTCAAAAGACACTAAGCCGAAAGGTAGTAATGGTTTTGTGTGTCCTTTGTTTGGTGTCATGTGCAGAACTTACAATCACGTGTAGTGGCTTTCCGCCAGTGAGTCGTAAGTCAGATTTCCCTTCTGCATACATAATGAGCTAAAACGAGGGGGATTGCTAAGCGCTACTGATTTAGAAAGTTTGAGATCCCTTGTTTTAATGTTCCCAATTCTAAATTGACTTTAATGTACATAGCGCCTTATTAAATAATAATACAATTTGAAGATTTACTTAGATAAATTTTTTGTAAAACTTGGCCCTCTAGATCTACTTGTACCCACACCATGGAGTGTTTTCTTGGTAATGACACATTATTTTGCTTCAGAGCTCAGTTTCTATAGTGACAATTGAATAGCTACAAACCAATAGATTAGGTGCTGCTGATAGCCTCTTAAAAAGAACCGCAGTATTGAAACGCAACTACCACCTTATTTTTTTTCCAGAAAAGAGGTGACGGATAGATTGAAGGCTAAATCACTTAAAGCTGTCGCCAAATGTACTTATCCCGGTCGGCAGGGTCCGCCGAATGGCTGTGGCCATTCTTCCTGTCTTCCCCGCCTTTGTCCGTGGCACGAAAAGACAATGGAATACGGTCAATGCAGCAAGGGAACGAATGCCGTAAGTTTTTTCAGGCATTTCCTGCAACAACATATAAAATTTTTGTTTTGGGGGGTGAAACATCCAGCTTTAAATTTAATATGAGAGAAAATGTGGAACTACGCATCCTCTATATTTAGCTGTCATGTCATGCAGCATGTTTTTGATAGAGAAGCAGAGAAACTCCTTGCTTGCTCCATTGATTTCTTTCTTGCATAAAAAATATATGTAAGTTCCAATTTTTCAAGAAAAAGGTAGTTCGATGCGAGGAAATAATATAGGTGGGTTCTTAAAAAAGGTTAAAGTTAGGCTTAGCAAAGCATCAATCAGCAGTACCTTCCCTTGTTGGCACATTCAGAGCTTGCTACCCGGTGGTTGAAAACCGATTTCCTGGCTTGTACCACAAGCTGGTGACCAGGGGCTTTTGGCACATTCATATTGCTATAAACAAATTGCTTGAATCTCTGTCTAGGGGTTTCTGGCTGTCTATCTTGGTCTTCTGTCTTGTATCTAAACTTTCCGCTTCTTTTGGGGGGTTCTGGTCTTGAAGGTTCTGTTCTGGGGGGATGATATTCTTTTTCAATACTAGGGATCTAAGTGGGGTTAGATTGAAGTGGGCTCTTCTGTCTGTTCGTAAAACTATCTCTAGGTCTTTCTCTTTCTGTCGCTTATCTGAGTATTTTCTGATTTGATTTTCTACTCTTAATGGCCTTTCTGAGATCTGTCTTGCTTTCGTGTGAGGTTGAAAGGGTCTATAACTATCTTAGGGGTTACTTCTTTAACTCTTGTCGTGAGTAGCTGGAAAAAGCTAACGTTGGAACTTATCTGAGGCGGTTTCTTCTCTGGTTAGATCTATTGCTTCTTGAATGGGATGAAAGGGTCTGAATCGTTTTCTGAATCATGTCTTCTGCTGTCTCTGGTCTGTGAGGGTAGTGTCTGTCTTTGTGTATCGATATTGGTCTTATGAATAAGTCTGGACATTCTGGCTGGGTCTATGGGCTCTGTCCGTTCTTCTGTCTGGGGTGTCCTCGTGGGGACTCTCTTCTGTTTTATACTTTCATAAAATTTCTGAAGTTCTTCTCTGGTTTTTGTCTCTTCTTTTCTTTCTAATCTTAGAAAAGGTCATAGACTTAAATAATTCTCCTGGGTGAGAGGTCTTCTGTACTACAAATAAATTGGTCTATTTCTTCTTAATCTATCTTGCTTGGTAAAATCTGTTACATTCTTAAGGGTGCGTGCATCTATCTGGTTCTTCAATATGCTTTTTCGGGCTGCAGGGGGGGGATTGGCTTCTGGGGAGGGCTCTGGTGGGGGTTGTCTGGTCTGGGGTCTGCTTGGTCTGCTTGTGGCCTTAGGAAATCTATCTGAATCTGCTTTCGCTTTCTGGTGTTCTGGTCTTCTGATGTGTTAAGCCTGCGTCGTTCATAAATCTTCTTCTATCTGCTTCTTTCTTGTCTCTATTGCTTGCTTTAGTCTGTTCTTCTCTTTAATCTGGTTCTGTGGTTACCATATGAAAGAAACTATTGTTTTTCGCAGTACCCTATTGTGTCGTTGTCCATTTTTTTTTTTTTACTCTTGATTTTCTTATTAACAAATACTGACAAAAAACATAGTAAATCCACCGCATACTTGTCTGTAGTCTTGCAGGAAGTATTGACTGTTGAGGTATAAATTTCAAATCTAATGCCAGTATGGGGCTGCCATGATTTGTCCTTATGATGACTGTCTGTATTACCAATGAAAACTTGTTATGTGTTTTGTTAAAAAGTTGCCGTCTAAAAACAGCCTTGCAGTGCAAGAAATTGAATAATAAAATGGCCGAAAAATGTGGGTGTCTTCGTGCAATGCTCGCCGTGTGATATGAGGATCTATTGCTTAGTGATCACTCCTTCCCCCCACGTATTTGAATTTGTGTCCTAATCTGCTATCCTTCAATCAGTCTTTAAACCTTGGGAGCAGTAGGCTCTTGTGTCATTTTTTGTTTTGCTAATCTGTATCTCTTTTCCCACCAAGTAGATGCAATGGTGGTATGGGGATGGATGACACACAGTGGGCCTCAGTCACGATGGACTGTTGTTTCCCATCAGTATGTTTAAAAATGTAGAGGTTGCACATTGGGAGGGGGGTTAGGCTCAGATGGGTTTGCTGTTCATAAATATAGTAAGAAGCGGAACAAAAATTTTCAGGCCGTATGAAAAGACTTTTGACGTGTCTGCATTGTGAACTCATTTGTAACCATTGCTATTTTTTAGGTATAAACAAGGAGAATCTGTTTTAGTACTTATAGTATTTTTATTATGTATTATGAATATGCCTATTACTTTCTCATAAAGTTAAGTGAACAGACCACTTTATTGACTGGTGGAGATTTATTCCTTTGAGTGGAAGAGCAAGTCGTAAACTATCTATTGTTTGCGTAGTGACTGCCTTTTGGAATTAAAATGTTTTATTTTAATTATCATTTTTGTGGTGTTATTTGCAGAACCTTGATTTGAAAAGCCCTGTGAAGAGCCCCACAAGAGACTGCACCTTTAAAGCAAACTCCTACGACACCTCGTCTGCTGTCTGTTTAAAGCTGCTCCTTTAGCCTTCCAAGGTCATACCACTGCAAGCAGCTGCATCCTCAGCAGGGGGCACTGTGCCCAAATCTACACTTACACCAAAGCGCCCTATAGGTGAGGTATTCCCCCCCCCCTTCTTCTTTTTTTTTGTTTTTTCTTCTTTCTTTTTAGCAGCAGGTTCGTGACCAGTCAGACAATTTTCAGATATCCCATTTGTTGATCCTTCCCGCACTGTTGCGCCATTTTGACATCATTGGTGTTTAGATACCACTAACCTATTTGATCATTTTCTATATGTTAATTTTTAGAATTATTGAAAGGAACTATTCCTCAGGTATGGGGTATATTTAGTTTTCTTGTAATTAAGGCTATTTTGGATACATAAAAACGTACCCATGTTTTTAAGAAATCTTCTATAAGGAGAAACAAAAATGTGATAGAAAGTTAGGGTGATACCACATCAAGCCTGTTATTGGTCACATGCGCGCTGTTGGCAGACACACAACCAGCCAAAGATACATTAGGGGGTGGGCGGTGTCATGTGCTAATATATGGGGAAAAGTTACTGTAGGTTAGGAATGGTCCGTTGAGAATTGCTAAAACTGTGCAGTTATAACTTGAGAAATACTTGCGCGATGGGGCTTTTTGGATATCGTAGCTGTTTGACATTTCAGTGCAGGTATAACACCTGAAAATAAGACTTCATTTTCAAGGTACTGGATTGTTTTTATTTCCTAAGACTTTCAACCCTAAAGCGCATAAACCGCTGGTTTTAAGGGTCATACACTCCCTCACACACAACTTTGTAAATCTGAAAGTACAATGGTTGAAGTCGTAAAAAATGATGTTTACTTGTACGCTGTGTGTGCTGTGCCTGTTTTAGTGGAGTCAATCAAATGTATAGTAACTGCTCCTAACTGCCCCACCCACTACCCTGTGTACCAGCCGACACTTTCTGCTGATCACTTAACAACCCGACATTATACAGAGCTCATTAACATATCTTCCTGAAACTGCTATCGTGGGTGGGGAGGTGCTTGCTGCTGGTCCCCCTATCTCCCTTGTTTCTAACAAGCAAGTATGGGTGGGGGAGGGCTCCTGTAAGTACTCCTGTGACACTTCTGCCACAACAACTGGCTAGTACCTCTCCCCCCTCTGACTGGTTGTCTGTTGCATTTATACTACCAAACACCCATGAATATTGATAGAGAGATAATAAATCTCTTCCGTGTGTACCCAGCCTAAGTGACTGAATGGCAGCCAAGGATCATTTGCGAATTGGAGAAAGAAGTCCTAGTAAGAGGTCACTGGAAAGAAACAAATTGGCATTTATGGACAGTCTAGGTTCCCTGTAGTGCATGTAATAAAAATGAAAGAGATTTCTCAGCTTTGGATTTCAAATCTGAAAAATGTTGGGAGTGTTGGACCTTTACACTATTAAAGGTATCCTTTTTGAAAATTCGATTTTTGGAAGTATAGATACCCTTTAAACATATACCACACTTGTCTATACTATGTATCCATAATCAAAAGACCGTGCTAAAAACTTTACAGTACTGGTGGTTCCTTCAGTTACTGCCCTTTCCCTCTAGCTCGTGAGCTCACATGCTTTGTGTGATCCCCTAAAAGCAAAAAAAAAATCCGCTAAAATCAGCTACAACAGTCTAAAGACTTGAATGGAAAGACTGATGAATGTCAGACAATCAGTAAATTGGCCTTTGTAATAGTAGTTTAGCATTTAAAGGAAAGTTATCCCCAAATGCTTTTCTCTAATGGATACCACAAGTTAAAACTGAATCACCTGTCTTGTCGAGGCTTGCGCGTACACTGGCACCCAATAACATGGCCATCAGTATGGCTTGTTTACTGCCAGTTTTTTAACAAAATTTCCTGTTTAAAATCACCTAATGCTATCAAAATTAAGCCTAGTCAGTTTGCTTGAACGTCCGGTGGGTAATTAACTAATGTATTCCGAACATAAGTGAATATATATAGGAAATAAAAATAGGTGAAACCCCATGCTCTCCAAATACTTTTAACCCCTCCAAATCACCTCAAAATTCGCTGTTCAGACCTCCTCCTCTGCATTTGACGGGAGCAAAAGATCATCCATAATTTTTTTTTCTGTTTATTTTTCTGCAAGCTATAAAGAATTGTGTGAAACCGGAGAAGCAAAGAACCCATAGCACAAATCTCCTACGGGAGTAGGATCAGTTATTTCTGACCTACCTCCCTATACACTTCCTATAAAACATCAAAGAGTGATGAAGAGTGCAATAAATAATCATTCATCTATTTAGTCCACACTATTCATTTTAAGTGATTCCTATTTAAAGCTGTCCTAATATATTGGAGTCTCCAGATGTTTAAAAAACCACAACACACCACACACCATAGAGAAGACACACAGGAAATACTGGGATGAATGAACACAGCTAAGGTGCAAGAATGCGATCAGTTGTTTTTCATTCAACACACAGCAGTGTGAATACTATGTTAACAGTACAGATAATGTTAATTTTATTGATAAGCTTTTTTTAATTTTCACCCCCAATAGAAAATTGTAGAGGGTTAAATAACCCTCAAAATTTCAAGTCTTATCTTATGTTCTGTTACCTCTTTCTGCTATTCCTTTTTCTTCCAGTTAGCAGCTGTCTGTCATGGATGTAACAGATGACATCACAGCCAGTGACTAAACACTATTCCCTAGCGTCGGGGTCCTGAGCATGTAAAAGCTTGGTGAGCTTGAATAAGAACCGAACCTTTTGAGAGGCAGAGGGAAGGGGAGAAGCTTAATTTTACTGCATAACTGATATCCCTACATCTGTCTACTTTGTAACTATTGTATTTTGGGGTGATTACTTATTATATGTTTAAATTTGTGGGGTGACATGCCCTTAAATTCATTGTAACATTTTCACGATGCTCAGTTTGGCTTTTTAAGAATGTGATATTCTCTATAATGCTTTTTAAGTGAGAGACAGCCATTGTTTACATTTTGGTCTTGACATATATTCATTGTTGACTGTACTTAAGTTTTTACACACACCTCATATGTGCCACGCCGAACCACGACCCCTGATACAGACGGATACATGCACCGAACGAGATCGTTTCGGGCGAGAATCGTCCTTGTGTATGCGTTCTCAGCCACGAGGCAACGGCCGTTATCCGTAGTTAGCTGTGGCGGTGTGGTCATGGCGCGTCATGTGCGTCATGGCTCGGGACGCACATCGCACGTGCATTACGAGCCTTAAGTCATTTCAACACAATTAATGTAGAGATATCCAGTCATCAGGGGTAATCCCATTTATTAAGTGACAACACAGAGAAACACGTTTCAGCCCAAGAGCCTTTATCAAGTTGTACCTTAGCCAGTTTGTGTTTCCAATAGGTTTGCTGATTACTATTTTTATTCTTTGTTCATTAGATTTGAGCCGTCCGAAATCTGTTCCAACTGACTTGACAAAGCCACACTGGGCAGTGCCCTACCAGCCCTGGAGCTGCCCACCGTGTCGGCCCCAAAACCACTAGAATGCTGTTCCTAAAACATCTGCTGCAGATGTAAGAAGGTGTCAACAGCCAAAGCTGCTACACAACTTAAGAACCAAGCACTGCTCCACTGAGAACTGCTGCACCGCTTCTAAGGCGTGCTGCTCCAAAGCAGCCTCGCCCAGCCACTGTTCCTGACTTGAAGAATGTCCCAAGTCAAAGATTGGTTCCACAACAACCTAAAACACCAACCAGGTGGAGGAAAGGTAAGGCACATCTTCTCTCCAACATATAAAGTTTACAACAACATGTGGTGTAACTTCATTCATTTTCATCCTCTTATTTGCTCACTGTTTATTTATCCCTTGTGAATACTGGAGAAGCCATGCTAAGCTCAGCTAACCACAGCACCAAGATCTGGAAGTTAAATGTACCAGTTTCATGTTGGCGCACGATTAGATGTATCTGGGCTTTCTCAAAAGATCCCATGTCTAGCTGTAAATGGCTGTATTTGCAACAGAATTTTGGTTTGAGCCAACATTGGGTAAGACCCAATCAGATTATCCTAAGCGTGATATTGAATAGCCAAAAGGGGGCACTTACAGCCTTAGTAATGATGTTATAGACTCTATAGAGGTAAAACGGCAAAAAAACATAGCTGGAGATCTTAAGATACAACCCTTCTAGATTGTTTTGGAATCAAATAAACATAACTGCCTTCCTTACGTGCACAACAGGCAGTTATTGTGTGTATCCTCCATATTGGTAATGATAGTTTATACTCAACTTTCCTTAGTATCCATCCCTTAAAATCTTGTGTTTTACAAAATACTTACATATTTTTCTCCCCCAGGCTACAGTTGAGAACAAAGCCGTGCCACCAGCACAGCCAGGAAAACTGTCTTTCTGCTTGTCCCTAAAACAGCTGCAGCTAAATCCACAGACACAAAAGAGACATCACAAAAGCAGAGCAAGTGGGAAAGTGAGTCTATACCTGTTCGACGTTGACTACCTTTCCCCCTCACTCGCTTTGCCTCTGTATGTCTGTACATTTTCCCCCCAACTAACGGTTTTTTATACCTTTCTGTAAATCATAACATCCCCTTCTTTGCTTGATCTACAGCGACGGTAATTTTCTTGCTCGTAGTTTTGTTTAGATATTTTCTTTTCTGTTTCTTTTTATATGTGGGTTTTAAGCTGGTATTTATTATTGTGAATAATTGCTAGACCTGTATATAAGCTGTTCTAATAATCCATATGTCAATAAATTTCAGTATTCCGAGATAGCTGGAAAGCTGCATGCTTTTATCCCTTTCAAAAGTACATACTTCTCATCTATAAGCCTCGTACACATGTATGATTTTACCCCTGATACACAAACCCAAGCACGTGCTCACAGTGTCAATCGGTGATCCACCATGTAAATCTTACGTTGTACGAGCCTTTAACACCCAGGCCCCTGAGTACATTTTTTAGTGAGAACAAAAATCAGGCATTTAGAGGGTGCAATGTGACCAAACCCTTAATGTAAAGAAACAAAGGTTTGGCAGCTTAAGCAAAACTTTCTGTTCTTATGTGGTGGGCCTGGTTAACTTGTGAAGGAACAACGAAGCCCTGTCCTGTTTGTCGTTCCTGTATAGAAATTAGATGTTGACCCCATGCACGGTTGTTATGGAACTGTCTCTTCATGTGGTGTACATCAGATGTGGTATATTGTGCCATTAGATATAAAGGTGCAGCAGCAGTTATCAGCAACCAAGTAAATGGCCCTGATTTTGTAAGAAAAAACGTAAAAACAAAACCCGTGTTTTGTGAGTACAAGTAAATGCCATGATTGGCCACTTAAAGACTTCTGCATTTGCTATTTAGATGTGCATGCTGGCTGTTACGCTGAAAGTGTCTGCTGTGTTTCAGATTTAACATTGGAACCACAGTGGTTTCTTTTAACAATCAAAACATGTCGGCAGTTAAGCAAAGTGGGTACCCAGGGAAACGACATTGTTAAAATTCCAAAGTTTTGGGCCCCCCCTTTCAAATGGATCCAAGAACCACGATTATGCGAGCAAGAAATTCACCTCCAAATGGCGCTAAGTTAAGCATTATATACTTTGGAAAATGCCACATCCGACCCAATGTTTGGAATCTTCACTATAAATTAACAGAAGGAAAAGTATGCAGAGGGAAGTGTTGGGTTTTTTGTATGTGTTGGTATGTCTTTCTAATGCTTGATTTAAAGATATTATTGGCTTGACGCCTGATTTTGTAGCATGCTGTGGCTGAGTGATTTCTGTTCTTTTGCATGGGAGAAATTCATGGTCATTCCCAGAGTTACCAGTAATTGGGTTGGTCGTTTTTCATCTTTTGAATTTTTTATTGGGCTGCTTAATACTTATATTAGCTCTAGCACAATAGGTCCATGTATCAAATGGTAAAACTGAGATCCTTTCTTCTTTTATATTTTGTGTTCTGCAGCACAGTGGCTTTTTCTAAAAAAATCATAAATTTAAATAATTCTTTACATACTTTAAATTCGCTTGGTAAGTATATGGGAGGTATTGAAAATAAATAACACTTTATTTGTATATTTGAGAACAAACCAGATCTTTTTGTACCTATCTTTTAGCCCAGATTACCAATCAAGTAGTGATTTGTGGCATGTTCTAATGAAGATGCCAATCTTGCGGTCCCATTGGGCCATACATAATGGTGCAGCCAACACTTCAGTGTGACCTGTCAGTTTTAGTTCCTCCCTCAGCATCATCACAGACTCTTTGTAAACAAAGGGGAGGGAAGACTGGGGGAGGCACCAGGTAGCGGTCTGTTGTTGTGCGTCTGTGTCCCTTTAACCCATCATTTATACATATGTGCGGATAAATATACAAAGCCTAACTACATTGCTTAACAAATAGGACAGGTGATTACTTGCATGTGGCTGCCACTTGGGTTTTCGTTGTTTCTTCAAATACAAATCCCATTACCGGCGGAAGAATCTGTACTATAGCAGCAAAGCTTATATGTGTAAGATTGCATCATTATTTACAAGATTTAACTTTATTACTTATACTGCTGTAAAATGCAGACATGCAAATATTGATGTGAACAGTCTGCAAGGTGAGATGGGACTATTCCAATATATCATCTCTCGCCCTTAAAGAGAAAAAAGACCTGATTGGAAAGTAAATATGAACCAGATCACATATAGAGAAACGATTTGAATCATTTTAGTACATTTCTTTGTGTTCATCCTTTTGGGATAATAGTTTGTGTTGTCTACTTTGCTAACATGGAATTCTTATAGCATGGCCTCCTGAGTAGTGTGTCACCTCATTATCCACCTCATATTCCATTATCATTTATTATGTTTAAATGTGTAAATCTAAACTTACTCAAAAAAAAAAAAAAAACACTACAGGGTAGCGACTCTCCCTTCCACCTCACTCTAGGTCAAGTTATAGTATATAAGAATCCTACCATGTTGTTCATAATTGGGAATCAATTTGAGTCTTCAATACTTCTAAAAATGGAACCCCCTGTTCCAGATCTTTATTTCCTATATGAAAATCCAAAGTACAACTTTAGATTTAAAAATAGAATATTATAGAGAAGAAGAATGTTGGAATCATACAGTCATGTAAACACTGACTACACTTTATATGAGTATATAATTTACAGGAGATTGTTTTGTATGGTATGGGACATTTTATTTTGTGTTTGATTCAAAATATTCTTATACATGATCAGCTTAATGTGCATTTCAGTATTAAACTTTTGTTTTTGCACAACACTTAAAAGAAATTAATAATGTTACTCTTATGGGTTAGCTATAGATGTTGTGCCTAACCTCCTCCACTGATCCAGTTCCAGCTGTTGTTTATGCCAGTACTTGTCAATGGCACACAGGTTGAGCGAATTTTTACATCACTGATTTAACTGTCCTTAAAGGGACACCCGCTCAACACAATTTCTTATGTAAGTTATGGTCCCAACCCCCAAAGTAGTTTCCGGTATGGTAACCTTTTCCAAAGATCCTTCTAATCTTACTGAATCTGATCCCTCACCGGCATTTCTCCTACCTCCTCTGCTGCTGTTATGAGCTGGTTACAAAGCTTGCACAACAACAAAGTAGGCAGCTTTAATAATGGCAGCCATTGGCCATAAGTCCTTCACAGGTTGACTGAGGGCTGTTACCCAGAAACTGCGAGTGGTAGTAAGGGATTGTGTTCTTTGGTAAGTTTAGAACATCTTGGAAGGTTAAACTAACTTTTGGGGGGTCCTTCTGCTATTTAGAATTTTTGTTAAGATGCTGGAGATGCACTTTAACCTGCTTGTTTTTGCTTCCTTCGTGCCATGCCTGCTTCCATTACCTAATCCTCTCCTCTCTATGCTCCTTCACGAAATCAAACAACCTCAAACCTGTTTACATGTTTTCTGTTTTAACAACCATCTGCCACACAGTATGTCCTGCACGATTGATATTCTAACAGTGCCTCTCCACTTCTCTGTATTGTTTTTTTTTTTCCTCTCCATCCATCCCGTAATCCAGGTCCAGATAGTCTCCAAAGGGTGAACTACAGCCATGTCAGTCAAAGTGTGGCTCCAAGGACAATATTAAGCATGTCCCTGGTGGTGGGAATGTAATATGGGGTTTTAGGGCGGGTCTTGTCCTCTTTCTACTGCTTGGTGTTGTGCTAATTGTGCAATTTCTGCATCTGCAGTGGTGCTTCAGAAAGCAGGAATAGGCTATATTTCTCTAGAAGCAGGCGAGCTATTGTAGTAGATACTATGCAATAATACAGCTTTCCTTCATTGCACAAGTTTTAATTGTATGCTATGTTTATACGTGCTTGAGGTGTCCAAAAAATCCTTATGAACAAGTAGCAAAACAGAGTTATCAAGTTTTTACTGCTACAAAATGGATTCCAGGTTAGAGGTTCAGATTCCTTATTTGTGTGGTTTGGTGAGAGGAAGGCAGGGTTTTAATTAGAGATTTAAAAAAAATCAAAATATAATTTAATTGTAATTGAGATCCACCAAAACTCGTAACCCCCACTGTATCCACCATTCTGGTCCATCTCCTTACAGAGCTCCTCTTCCGATTGTCAGGCCCCAGACACAAGCAGTGTGCAGAGCAGACTGGGCTGGCAATCAAAGTGTTAGTATTACCAGCCAACTTATGGAAAACCGAGGGGTAAGGACCAAGCGGTTTCATGTACTCACCACAGGTACTTTTAAAAGGAGAGGAATGGTTAAAAGGTTTTTTTTCCAGTTATTAAATTAACACGTTTAAAGGGCAAGTCCAGCCCTAAAACGAAAACTTACATACAGCTAAATTACCCCCCAAATCCCTAAACAGTAATAGTTTGAAATCTGAAATCTATAAATCCAACCTGAATTCCTGCACAATGTCCTGTTTCCCCGTGTTCTGGTTCTTTCAGTTGTAACTCAGTTATGGATTTGACAGTTGAGCCAATGACTGAATGTTAATCCCCTGTCTGCCTCTCTGAGCATGCTCAGGCTCAGGACAGGCTCAGTACAGGTTTCTAAATTGCTCAGTTTCCATGAACCTCCAGAATAGCAGACATACAGTAAGTAGATTCATGGCACAAACTATGATATATCAATATATTTTAAAGAGGCCATACTTTCTAAAAATTTCTCTTATGAGGGTGGAGTTGTCCTTTAAGGTAGATACACTAAACCACGTTGTTTTAAAAAGTGTTTCTTTAATGTGGTTTGCAATCATTAGGAGGAGGGGAAATGTGTATACCATGACTGCCTTTTATAGATAAACTATAAACCCCAGATTCTTAAAAAAGCGCAAATCCAGCGCTGCGCAAATGGCTTAAAGAGTGCATTGCCTGTTGTGTACCAAGTATGTGTACCTTGTATGGTTTTGAGATAAAGCCTTTTAAATTAGCTGCATATATTTGAAAAATTAACGTATTGGGTAATAGTATTCAAATACATGCAGGATGCCCAGTTTTCAGCCATAGAGACCCATCCTATAATTTAATTAGTCACTGGCTATATAAGGCTGTTTAAAAGGCTGTAAATTAGAGGATGGTGTGTAATGTTGTTTTACAGGGCACGTCCACCTCCTTATTAACTTAAAGAAGATGGCTACATGGAAGCCTCGATAGAAAAAAGGGCTCTTAACCTCTAAAACTAGTATGAGTAGCCTGAAGTGTGTGATCCTCCCCCAGTTACTTTTGGGTATTGGATGTGCAAGTTTTTACAGTTTTAAGAGGCGGTGGCAACCTTTCCAGGAGGGCTGCATACAAGGAAAACTAAAGCAACTATACTGAAAAAATGACTTAAAACTCTTTTCAGGTTTTAAAGTTCATGGACGGCTTACAGTCATTGCTATGCACAGGTGACTATCTTTTCTAACTTTATAATATAGGAGGGTAGGGAGGTAGCGGTGGTAGAGGTAGCCATGGTGCAATTGTAAGACATCGATGAGAGACTCTCAGGCGATGCACGAAAAGTATTTTGACAACTCACTGCTTATTTTTTTGGCCTCTCTGGGAAGAAGCAAATTTCAATGTCCATCTTTCCAGTATATTTGCCCTTTAAGCCGCAATACATACCTTACATCTCTTTTAACTGCTGTTTTAAGCAATCATTTTTTTTTTTTTTTTTTTTTTATAGTATACAGAAAAAAACAGAAATCTCTAATTTGGTATTCAGAGACAATTCATATTATATAATATATATAAATAGCCTTGCTCAGTTGCATTTAAGGCTCCCTCACAAGGTTAACGAAACCTACTTTGCTTATTGACTGAATCCCAGCCAAGTACTTTGTTAGAGCTAGGCCACACCAGTGCGTTTTAACATGCAGTCCAATCGTGTGTAAAAACGGCACACTAGTGTGGCCAGTTGGAGGTGAGTTCTACTAGGTTCGCTGTGATCAGTTAATCAGAGCGCATGGGATTATATTTCCAGGGCGCTTAGAAGCGCTATAGTGTGGCCTCTGACTTCCTGTGTATGTTAGAAGCTTGCTCAGCTGCACCTGATCATCATGGTCCGTAAGACACATTTCTTATTGTCTTTGCACAGTAAGCAAGTTAAATGTAATTATTTAAATAGCAGTGAGTGTCATCCTTTTAGTTGGCTATTGCATTCTTCACCCAATAACCTCAATAAAAAATACAAAGATACTTTTAAAGGAGAACTAAAGTCTAATTGTAGTTCAAATGAAATGAATACATTCCCCATACAATAAAGCAACCTAGCTGCTGTATTTTTTTTGAGACACAAAACGTACCTTAAAAATGAATATGATGCTACTCTCTTTTATGTCTCCTATGGTGATGTCTGCTCAATTCAGGTTTATGGAGCTGGTGCCCCTTCCGGTTTTCTGGGATCCCAACACTGCCAAATGAGCAGTCTCTGTTGTATTTGTACTACAGCCAATATATAGCCAGTTCACAGTCCTATTTAAGGGATTTTATGCTTCAGTAATTACTGTATAGTGTCTTATGGGTTTTTTCCCCAATAAAGAGCATGTCTACACTTAAAACAAAAAACTGGTGACTTGTCAGTTATACACCCGCAGCCCAACTGGTATTTTTTACCGGTTTATTACATGCATTTGGAACAGATATTTATGATGATTTCTGTTCCTTTCTGGCAAAGTGATCTGTGTCTTTCCACTGCTCAGTGAGCTTTTTATAAGCTTGAGCAGGTGCAGACGGCGCAGCAGATGAAACCCAGTCGATCATTGCTTGTATGTCAGCAGTCACAGCCTTGATTGACTGTATGGAGGGAGGGGCAAGCTTAGAATGCCAGAGTGGAAAACCAGTCCTTTCTAAAAATGGTGACTTTTGGGTGTGAAACCTATTTAATGATTGACACCCATTTATAATCTGTTGTTTGTGACCTTGAGTAGCGGTGAATAACCATAAAGCAGAATGTTTTTTTTCTTGGTCTGGTCTGGTTTCTGGCATGTAATCAGTTGGCGTGTCCCACCCTTAACTAAGGTAGGTCACACAGTACCAATAAAGCCCCAATACCGTCGATCCAACCTGTATCAGGGCTTATCAGCACTGTGTGTGGCAGCTTTCCCGAAGGATGGAGGCCACTGAACGTCGCCCATGGTGGAGGGAAAGCACCGTCCCGAACGTCCTCCCTATGCTGTGTACATGCTGTGCATAGGAGAACTCTCTGGACTGTGTGTATCTTGATCTTTGAAAATGACAGACAGGATCTTACAGATCCTGTCTGTCATTTTTAAAAAATCTGTGATCAGTGTACCCAGCTAATAGTTTAAAAAAAAAAATATTTCCACTTACTTAAGTTCTACATGCATTTACCAGTATTTTTAGGTGTAGTTTCTCTCTCAAGCTGTTGTCAGTCCCTTTTTTCCTTAAAGGGCATGTCCACCCCCAAAACTATAATCCCCCCAACTACTGGCCCCACCATGTAGTGTGTTTAATCCTTACCTAACATCCCAGCTCCATAAGGTTCTCCTGTAGTCCCCCCCCCCAAAGTCCCAAAAACTGCCCACCAGAGGCTAGCAAGTCCATATAGGACTCTGCTTCCTACCTGGCCTCCGAGAAGTTTGGCATGTACTGCAGCCCTTCTCCCACTCCCTCCCTCTCCGGATTCCCTCCCCCTAGCGTTAACCCATTTAATATAGCCTTCCTCCGGGCCCCCCAGCCCCAACTGCTAATTTTTATTTTAAGAAAGCCCCAAACTCTCTTACCTCTCCTCTTTCCTCCGCTGAAGTGAGCTGCCGCAGCCGCGTCCGTGATTGGCTGCCGCTCAGCCAATCTCAGGACGCGCTCCGGTCCCCCCCTCTGCTTGCATTTCTCGCAAGCAAGGGCGGGAGCGCGGCGGAGGGGAGGAAGAGGAGGGGGTAAGTAAGAGTTTGGGGAGCTTTCTTAAAAAAAAATTATGCGGTTGGGGCTGGGGGACCAGGAGGAAGGTATATTAAATGGATAACGCTGGGAGGGAATCCGGAGAGGGAGGGAGTGGGAGAAGGGCTGCAGTACACCCAAACTTCTCCCGGAGCCAGGTAGGAAGCAGAGTCCTATATGGACTCTCTAGCCTCCTGGTGGGCAGTTTTGTGGACTTTGGGGGGGACTACAGGAGAACCTATGGAGCTGGGATGTTAGGTAAGGATTAAACTACACTACATGGTGGGGCCAGTAGTTGGGGGGGATTATAGTTTGGGTGGTGGACTGCCTTAAGGAAAAAAGGGACTGACAACAGCTAGAGAGAAAACTACCTACAAATAAATACTGTAAATGCAATGTAGAACTTAAGGGTGGACATGCCCTTTAAACGCTAGAAATCTTGGGGACTTTCAATTCTTTGATGTAGATGCCCTTTAGAAATTATACCTAGTATAGAGTGTAGTATTTAGTGAGCATAGAAATGTGTTAGCAATTTTCTAGCTTGGTCGATCACCTTCATTACGAAACTACTGGAATTTGGTGAGCAGTCTGTTGAGCAGGAATCGAGTTTTGACCCATAAAAAACTCCTTACAATTATAAAGATATTTTGATTGGCTTTATGTTCTAGATGTTGTAGGCTACTTATGCTAAAAAATCAGTATAAGGCATTATAAAAAGAAGCTTCTGAGGATGTAATCTGTACGCAACACAGAACTCTGCAATTTTATACAATGTATTACACATTTCTAATGATTTAACAATTGAATAATTAAAGTGTGTTTTAAAGGGATACTATACTCATGCAGTTACTGGGGGAGGAGCCAGGAGTGCCATCGGCTATTGCGCAAGTATAGTTTCCCTTATAGGATCACTGTCAGAAACAGCTGTTCTTAAACAGTACTACACACCAATGGATACATATTCTAATTTAATTGGATTCCATTTAGCATTGCATAAAGGGGAGGAAAATTCTGATTTCTGTCCATAGGCCGTTCTTGGATGTTGTTAGACATTTTGGGTGTTTGTGGCTGCTGTTTCACATAGGTAGTTACAATAAAATAAGGCCTGTAGCTATATGCAGCTTTCTTTGATATGCTTTAAAAGCAGAAAACCACTAAAATGCGTATCGTTTTTAGGCTACAAATGCAGCAAACCAGCCTGGCAGTACCCGCCCACAGGCATCCGGCACCCAAAAACCTGCCAGTGCCAACGTGAGTAGAAAAGATACTGAACCTGATCATGCTCTGTCAGCTTTGGGTGCCTCTCTCTTCCTGCACTACACAACTTTCACTTCTTAATCTTTCCTCTTTCCTTGCACAGATTTACTTTAATGTTACTACTAATTGCTGTCATATTTACCAGACCATAAGGGAAATGTATAGAGTCACTAGCACAATAAAAGTAGGGTTTTGGGGTTTTTTTGCACACCAACAATAATACCGATAGTATGTGCAATTTATGTATTGCTTTGTCTCTAATAGAATATTGACTGACAACAAAACTTATATTTATTTGTATTAATCTATGGATATATATGTAAACCCTAAACTTGCCATAGGTACAAATCTGAGAGATGCAGTCTAACCTTAAATGCTCCTGATGTTCGGTTACCTCTCTCTCTCTGATTCCTGATTCTTCCAGTTAGCAGCTGTAAAGGCTTGTACGCGTCCTATCTAGCACCGACAACGACAACGTCGTTTATGGTGATAATCGCACGTGTGTATGCATTCTGTAACCCCCCCGTGCGATTATTGGTTGAAATGGCCATTCATCTTTTGCATGAAGGTGCTCATGGTGTCGGTGCCAAGATTGGACATGTGTACGAGGATTTAGTCATGATTTAACAGATGACATCACAACCGTGACGAATGCTATTTCCCTAGCTGCCTCATCTCACCATTTGAATGCTTGGAGGCAGAAACATTTTGAGAGGCAGAGGGAAGGGAGAGCATTATTCTGCATAACAGATTAGACCTACGTCTGTTAGATTTCTGTAGTTTGGGCGGTGATTAACCATTGCCCTTTAAGCATCACATGTAGTATGCTAACCTTCATAATACTGACAGATCCATTCAAATCCAAAGTATGTATAATAAATCGACAATGTGCTATTGTTTTTTGTTGTAGCCATTTTTTTAGGTGGTAGTAACTCTATACATAGCCCTGTGTACTGCACTTCAAGCTCTAAAATAAAAATTTAATAAAACCAATTCGGTTTCCGAACACAGTTTTAGACTAGAACTGTTGTAATTTTTGTTAATTCTTGTGGCTTCAAAATATTGAAGAGTTATTTATCTTCTCGATTGAAGAGTTATTTATCTTTATACTGGCTCAACCTTCCACAACTGTCCACACAGGAGGGAGCTGACTCTTACGCAGTCTTTTAATATGGCCATTTCCAATAAGCAAGATTTTATTATTGATATGCCGAGTGTAACTTTGAAGACATGTCCACCCAAATGAAAATTTAGTCTTGGCTTCCTCCCCCCCCAAACCCCAAATCTGCAGTACTTACCCCCAGCAGGACGTTCCAGATCTTCCTCCCCATGTACGTCCCCCTTTCTGCCATCTTCCTGTTCTTTGGTTACAGAACTTTCATGGCCATGACAACGATATCACGTCCCAGTAAAAAAAACAAAGCAATAGTGCACTCTAGAATTGAACAAATTTCGTGATGTTGTCTGATGGAAAGATATCACGATATCCAACATTACACGTGAATAAAGCACACAAGTTTGTTAAGTTGGGAGTGCACCATCGCTTTTTTTTTTATTGTGAAGTTTGGTCATTGTCATGACACGATGGCAGTACCCAGCCAATATATATCTTGAAGATTAAGGGTGGTGCGGGAGAACACATACTTACCTTGGATATCACGGCCCATGACAGACTGCTGCTCCCCAAGTTACCTTCTCTAGCATGTGCTAGCTTTAAGAGGAGCTGCACATGAGGGGTGGGATCATTATAAAAAGATCTGGCTTCAGGAATGTCTTTGGGTTTGGGGGGGAGGGTCATAAAAACTGCATATGTGTGGAGGGGTGGACGTTCTTTAAGAGAATATGTATAACTTTTAAAGGAGAATTCAAAATAAACAGTCCTCTTTATTTCAGGTCCAGATCATTAATAGAAGATTGATGTTTCAAAAGTTTTCCTTCCAAATGTGGCTCAAAACCACTATTAAGCACAAACCAGGTATATACACAAGGCAATTGTCAGAACGTCTGCAAAGAGACTAAGTAATGTATACCCAGCATAACAGATTTTTTTTTGTTGTTCAATAAAGCATAAACGAAATTTTGTATGCCACTAGCTTGTTTGACATGCATTATTTGCATATGGTCTAAGACAGGCGTTGGTATGGGGAAAAGAGAATGTTAAGCTCCTTGTCTCACATCACAGTTCTTGAAATGGACTACGCCTGTGTGTTCTGCTTTTATTAGAGGAGAAACAAATACTGGGAATTCCAAACAGCAGGAGATGCCAAAGGAGAACCAACAGGCTAATGTCAAAGTAAGTACACAACTTCCACCCCTGTGCATGGCCAGTGGGAACAGGCACTTTAGTAAAGTGTGCTTACCGATGGGCCATGTATTCAAAGCAAGTATTGTAAATTCAAAGCAGCGGTGCAAGAGTTACAGGTAAACCCAGGTGGTACCTATGGTTTTAGGTCCTCATCCTGGGTGTCTCATTTGGAGAAGGGTAGGGGAAAGAATTTAATCTTTCCTTAAAAACATTAAAAGCCTGGTAACTTTCATCACTATAGTTCCTATAATTCCCGGCCCCCGGGAACCAAATAGAATATAAAGCAAGATAATTCTAAATTAGACAATCAGACTATAGTTAGCCATACCTGGGCAGCTGTTATTCAGATTGATTTACAGTACGTTCGTTGCACTCTATCTAAAATCCACTCGAACTTCCCCACCATGAGGCTCTGATCTTCCCCAGAGGTGGGGACTGAGATGGGGCGTCTGAAAATGTTCCTCTTGACCCCTATAAATCTGAAAGACCCCATTGAGCGATCCAATTTATCGGATCACTCAAAATGTCGATCAGCCAGCTTTACATACATGGGAAGAGTAGAATAAAAGCAGATATTTCAGGCCGACCGACCAATATATGGAAAATATGGTTGGTACACAAAATAACTGCTTGTGGTGGCCAAGCCTAGAGCTCGCCTTTACATCATGGAAAATGAATATATAGAGGTGTGTTTGTTGCTGCATGCAAGCTTTAATTGAAAATTATAGGTCTTCAATACGCACTTGTTGATAAATACCCTCTCCCTTTTTCTAACAGTCACACTTCCATCTGACCTGACTTTCGTGAAATCAAGCAAACCAACTATCAATGCTGTCACCATTCCATTTAAGTTTATGATAACTTGATGACCGCTGAAATGCAAAATGCTTTAGATCTAAAAAAAAAAAAAATAGGGGTCAAATCAACAAAAATCTAAATTTTTCAGTATAGATGCCCTTTGAACACTTAAAGTTCTGATAAACTGTTTAAATATAAAACACAAAGACCTGGTTAACAAAATCTTTTATTTCTGTTCTTTGATATTTGTGTTACAGAAGGAAAGAAAGTCAAGACGACAGTAACATCCAACCTTCTGAGATGGAAGCATAGTAACACCTACAGATGACCCAAGGCTGAAGAAAGGAAATGGATTGGACGAGAGAAGCCCCAGAGGGAGACAGTCAAAGGGAAAGCTTGAATACTCTCATACCAGAAACAAGTAAGGGCATTTGCTTAAGCCTCGTACACGCGTCCAACGCCACGGACGGGCAGGACGGGTGAATAGGCCCTTGTCCATGGCATCGTACGTGTTTACGGACCTCTAGTGGTCTTAGTGCCAAGAATCTCTGTAAACCCTGTTCTTAGTCCAATTCGATTTTAATTCCTTAATATTTAAATACACCTCATATATTGTCATTGTATGATTATATATTTCATGTGCACTTAATCAACCCCACCCCAATTTCTTAATGGTTTTGTAATGTTAAAAAATATGAGCAGATCGACATTTTTCATGAAGCACATTAACTTCACACACCCCTACATATGTTTGTTTTCGAGTTTGTTAAAGGGGAGGGGTAATTTCTAACTGCGCTATCATGCATTTTCAACTGGATAAGTTATCGCTCTGGTACTTTTAAGAAAAAAGTAAAGAGCTGGTCTCTAATTTACCTGACTGAAATTTCCATACAAACATTAATCAAGAGTATCTGTTTGTATTTATTTGGATCAACTGGACTTGAGTTTAGTTCTTGAAGACGTTTCGCTGGTCATCCGACTGGCTTTCTCAATTCAGAATGATCCCATGGTGAGAAAACGGCTAGGGCCAAGACAGCACTCTTACCAGCAGAACTTATCTCAACCCAGAACAGGTGTGTTCCTTACTGGACTTGTGCCTGAATACCACCTATTCAAATACAGGGATAAGTTCTATAGACAAAAACACGGATGTGCTATGGGATCTCCAGTTTCACCCATTGTGGCCAACCTTTACATGGAGAGGTAAAAAACAGGGCTTTAATACCTTAATGGCATAGCGCCCAGCCACTGGTTCAGATATGTTGATGACACCTGGGTTAAAATCCACCAGAAGGAAGTACAAGCTTCACAAACACATTAATGCGGTGACCAAAACATTAAATTCACAAGGGAAGAGTACAAAACACAAACTGGCTTCTTGGACTGCTTGGTAGAAGTCAAGGAGAATGGTAAACTGGAAGTAGAGGTTTCAAGAAAACCAACACACACAGATCAGTATTTGATGTTTGACTCCCACCACCCTTAGATCACAAGCTGGGTGTCACAGAGCTGAGCACATCCCCACTAGCACAGGTTGAAGGCTAAAGAAATAAACCTCTCAAGGAGCCCTAAAACTTGTGGATTCCAGACTGGGCCTTTGTCTAAAGAAGTGAAGGAAAGAAAAGAACACGTATAACAACATGTGAAGGGAAAAGCAAGACAGGAGGAAGAACATGGTCATCCCATATGTAGCAGGGGTCTCCGAGAAATTAAGAAGAATTTCAAAAAACACCGTATCCCTGTCTGCTTTAAACCAAACAACACACTGAGGCAGCAATTGGTACATCAGAAAAACCCAATACCGAAACACAAAAAGCGGCATCATATACGCAGCAGTGCATTGAAGAATTCTCTGATTTTTATGTGGGGGAGACCAAACAGCAACTGCATCAACGTATAGGCCCAGCACAGAAGAGCCAATGCTCTGAGTCGGGTCAAGACCAGCTGTGTACCTGCATCTTAAGGATAAAGGACTTCCTTTGAAGATTGTAATGTTAACATATTGGAAAAGGAACGTGACTGGTTCAAGAGAGGTGTCGAGGCCATTTATTTGAAAATAAAGAAACCAAGCCTAAATAGAGGTGGGGGGTTCAACACCATCTGTCTGCCATGTACAATGCTGTTTTAACACCTTACCCTGGGCGTTCCTATAACACCTCTTAGCCACTATCCAATCACGCCCTTAACACCTGGCTGTGATTGCTAATTGAGATTTTCCAGGGTTAATTGCCACAGATTCTTGTACAATTCATTCTGAATTGAGATTCACGGATGACTAGCGAAACGTCTTCAAAACTAAACTTCAAGTCCAGTTGATCTAATTGAATACAACAGATATACCATGACCTGAATGAATGAGAACCTTCACAAGCATTAATTCAAGAGACTGGTAGGTTTTTGCTTGTAAAAATATACCTAATATTAAATGCACTACCGTGTTATAGGATATGTTTTACCTGAAAATTACATTCAGGTGGTGCAAGGGATCAAAATGAAATACTAACAAAACCAGAGTAGGAAGAAAGGCTTCCCAATATCCCTACAAGCAATCTCACACTTGGTATTCAATGAATTTATTGGCACAGAACAGACATATCACCCCACACAAAAATATACAATCCCCCATCCCCCATAAAGGACAAAATCACACTACTAAATATAAGCACTGGGCGTCCCCAGTACATAAATACTATATTAAAAGGTCTTTATAGATGGTCCACGGCTCCATGTTCTTTGACAAGGTGATTGGTTGCCGGGAGGTAAAATGTCACTGTAAAATTAAAGTTCAAAATAACATGAGCCTATTTGCAATACGGCAAGAAATGGATCCTGGGATGTACAGCTGTATTGAGACTCAAGATACACGGTGGCTACTCATCCTGCTTTGGCGAGGTAACTCCCCGTAGCTTTTACGATCTTCAAGCCTCTGAAGTTCATCACTCCACAATGATGGTATTACCTTCCGTCTCAACAGTAATGCACTTAAAGTATGAGCTCAATCTCCTCCCACATTAAGATTATACAATAAAGTGACACAGTGTAGAGATAGCGTAGTCACTAAAAATTGTGCAAATAGTGCTAATACAGCAAAAGTAAGATTTACTTGTTTACTTGTTTCAGCTGTAAAGCAAGTGCCTTTTTTTTCCAGGCATCTAACGATGAATTTGTGGTGTCGTCATCCATTCCCTACATTGTCCAATTTCCTCCCTGTAAAACGTGTGTCTTGTCTCCCTTCCACTTGTGTTTCCACCCACCTCCGAAATTCTGCCACACTGTTTTACTGCAGATTGAAGCATGCCACTGTGGTGTCCTGTGAGTCTGCTACCTTAAGATGGACCACAACAGAGAAGATGTCTCCACTGGAACCCCCTGTGTCTCCCGCCTATCAGGCAGCATCTTCCATCCTACAAATCCCATCTTGCGTGGCTTAGCACTTCAGACTGCGCGGGTCCTGATTTATCTCAGTCGCTGCAATCTTCATGTTGCTTCCATAAAGTCCTCTCGAGGATTCATCTGCTGCTTCCCTTCCCAGCAAGGCTTGTGCTCCCATCTGATATTATTTCTGCACTTTGTAAAAGCCGGCCAAGTCTAGTTTTCTTCAACCTTGGTTCTGGCTTTGCTGTTGGAGCACAGTTTATTTTTTTTCTCTATAAGGATAGGAAAACAATTGTTTAATAGTTATTTGTATTTTAGCTGCTGGTGTCTTCTCTAATTATTTTTCTTATGTTTCCTACCTTAATGTTGTATCCTCGCCCATTGTCTAGAAAATGTATTTAATGAACTAAATCCAGTTTGATGACCATTCTAATGTTATGTGAAGTTACAAGGAGGTGGCTGGGGGGGGGAAAAAGCATTTTCAGACCCCTAAATACAGACAATTTGGTCCTATCATAAAGCCAAAGGCGCGGTTAAAACTAGTACTAACTATATTATTTAAAATTGCTCTGACACCATGCCCATTGTTGTCTTAACGTTCCTAGTGATATTATTTAATATTAATAATTAAATGTGTATATTAAAATATTCACACACAACACATATATACATAGGCCGTCTTGCCTGTAGACTTGTAGAACCTGTACTTGTTGTGGTAGTGTTGAATAACCTGTGCCTACCATTTGACAAAGGTTCCCTTTATCTATTCCTCCCTTAGTACTGAGCTTTATGCTTGTGCAGTGTCGCTTCTAATCAACATATCAAGCATTGTGAGCTGTGGGATTTTTTTTAATGTGCGTAATTTAATTTGGTAGGTTAATCTTTGGAAACAAATGGTAGGAGGATTCGGTCAAGTTGATTGAGGCTCTCATTAGTGTGCAAGTATAACAAAGATAATCAATGCTACGATACATAAAATGAATTTATCATCTTTCTCTCTAGTCCGAGAGAAAGAAGGTGACAACCAATTCATAAATCCACACCACTTCTTGCAGACAATAGAGGCTTCACCATTCGTCCATTGTACTGGACTTAGGGGTTCATGGATGTTAACTCGGGAAAGATAGAGGTCCTTCACAAAGAATAGGGGGAGGGATGATTTATATGTTTCAGCAGGATAATTTTACATCTCATCCTGGCATGTAGTCGCAAAGAAATGTTTAATGTAGGTTTGTTTCCTGAGTTTAGCCAAGGTTAAGTCGAAATGGGATTTAGAAAGTGTAATAAAGGTTTTTTTTTTCTTGAAGGTGAAGTTAAAAATAAATGTGTTCAATCTTCTCTATTTGTAGTGGTTTGAACTAACATTTTATATTGTGTGACAGACACTAAAGAATGTCGATCATGTAAATAATGGCTTCTTAGGTGTTCTGACAAAGATTAAGGCAAAACTACAAGAAGTGTTTAGAATCAAAGGTTTCGATCTGTCGTGAGAGATTGGAGCCCATGAATAGAATGGGGGGTTGACCTGATGTTCTGACATTTTGTTCCCTGGTTGGAAGTATAATATTGGCTGCCTCACGGTTTGCACCAACCAACAGCTCTATTGCACTTGTATTTTTATATGTTAAAAAAAAAAAAGTTTGCATGATTTCTAATAAATGTCTTATAAATGTAACTAATTAGAGTTTAATGGTCTAACAAGTTCTCGGTTTATTTATTTTTTTATATCATGCAGCAGATTGTTTAAATGGAAAATCCAATAAAGTATAACACAGAGGGTCGCACCCCAAAGTATTATTTAATTTATGTGTGAACCACACATCACCACGTTACTCAAAGTTTCAGGGGTTATCCACCGAAACGTTGTTACGTGTGATGTGTGGTTCCACAATAAACTAAATACTACTTTGGGGTGCGACCTCTGTGTTGTACTTTATTGGATTTTCCGTTTCCAACGCGGACTATTCAAGGTGTCTGCACCCACCTGCTGGACAGAGTGCACTTTCATCTTTGTGCGTTTTGGCTAATGGGAAACTGTCTGTTACTTAGTATTTGGATTATACCCTCTTCAGGATTTCATCTCTTGATTCGTTGACATATTATGCTAGCCATACACTAGGAAACTCCCCTTCTGACATTTGGACGCTGCCTGGCTCAATCCTTTTCATTGCAAAATGAACTGTAACATCAGGAGGTAAATAAACATTTTTCTTAGATATTAGATTTGAACTCAAATCTAACTGACACGATATAAGTGTATGGGCAGCACTTGTGTGAATTGTTAGGAAGCGGGATTATATTAGTACATTATATACTAGAGTATACTGATAAACTAGGAAAACTGATTGACTCGAGTATAAACCAAGGGTTGACTTTCTTGCATAGGCAGCCCCATATGTCCACAGACAGTCCTATAGAAAGTCCCATACACCGCCCATAGAAAGTCCCATACACCACCGTGCCGTGCCCATCAACTTTCTGTGCAGCCTGAACACTTAGATTTGTTTTTTTTTTCGCTTGCAGTCTGGGCTGATCTGAGTGAACAAGACAACAATTGCTACCCCACTGAAATCAAAAGGATTCTCTGTGTTAAGGGTACAGCTTTTGTTTTCCCAGGGCTATGTGTTTTGTCCGCAGCATCCATCAGCACAGACCGAGTATAAACCGAGGGGAGACTTTCAGGTTGCTTTTAAAGGTAAAATATCTCCATTTATACTCGAGTATATACGATATACAGAGCATATCCATAGCCTTTTGTGTACATTTTATTTTGCATCAATCATGAGGTTTTCATCTTAAGGGTTTTTTGGGGGGGAGGTTGGAAATCTTGTCTGCTTGCTTGTATTTTTTGACATGAAATAGTATATGGTTGGGTTTTTTTTCCTTTGCTTTATTTCATTGTTATCAGTCAAACAGTAAACTTTGGATCATTTTGGTCATCAGAGGTCCAATATTAGGTTATGGGTATACTGTGATGAAAGATTTAGCTTGATTTAACCTAGCAGTTGGCAGTGGTTATAATGAGGTTTAATTTTTGGAGGCAAGAAGCTGCTTAATAATATATTACGGTAAGTGCCGATATGTAGCCATGTAGAATTCTCTTATTAGGTTTATATAATAAAAGTTAGTGGTCTGATCTGAATCAGACCTGTTCACAAACAACAAAAACGGGTGAATTGTCAGTGTACGCACCACTTACTGTTCCAGTGGGGATAATGCCCAAATAATACTCAGGAACACTTTTCCAAATTGTGCTCAAATAAGATAATGTTATTGGAAATAATACTCACACAGAATAATATATCTAGCAAGCTTCAGAACAGTTCTGCTTTTTCAGCTTAGGGCTTAGGTTTATATAGGCAACTTCGAGACATTACAACATTTCTGGGCCAGCTTACATTTGGTGCTGATACATGATTGGATTATATTTCAAGCATAGCATACATGTCATTACATATTAATCATGGAATATACGTCACATTTCTCAATTTCTGTAAGTTACACATCATTTGGTATTTCTTAATTTGTGGGATATTAGACCCTCTACCCACCATATATTTCCCCAGAGGGACCTCAAAATGGTGGCAATCTTTAAATTCGGCTCCGACACTCCCCCTTAGATGATTTTACATCATCTCACAATACTTGCATAATTTTGGGCCAACCTTAGCAATATCTAATATGGACCACTCTTACACCTTTAGGACAGAGCTTATTATGGGTCTATTTGAAATATTAAAATTACTTGGTTTATAAGTTCTTCCATTACTTTAAAGGATAAGTGAACTGTAAAATCAAGTTATGTTCATTTGGTAGCTGCAGCTTAAAAATACCGTTGCCATATTTTTTTTTTCTCATGCCTTGGAAGTTGCTGACATCTTGTTACTGGTTTGCTGAATGTTAAGCTCCGCCCCTGAGATTTCCTCTGCTTTCTCTGCATGAGCCTCAAACAGTAATGCTTGTGAGTCTGTCACTCTCCTGCTTGAGCCTCAAACAGTAATGCCTGTGAGTTCCCTGCACTCTCCTGCTTGAGCCTCAAACAGTAATGCCTGTGAGTTCCGTGCACTCTCCTGCTTGAGCCTCAAACAGTAATGCCTGTGAGTAGTATGTGTCTGCATCTGGTACATCAACTTCATTCCATGAAAAAAAAAAGTATGCAAAAATGAAAGTGCAAAAATACCTTTGATTTATAAAGGATCTATTACATAATTATTGATGTTGAATAAAGGCATGTGTCCACCCTTTAAAGCCTACTACACGTTGATCTAGAGGAACAAAAAGAGGGAGGGGAATATTCCTTCCTGATTCCAAATGGCAATGGGAAAGGATCCCTGGATCAACAGAATAATATTAATACCAGTAATTCTCAATATTGCCCCGTCCACAGAACTACAGTATATGTATTAATACCAGTAATTCTCATATTATATAGTATCCCGTACCAACCAGAACTACAGTATATGTATGAATACCAGTAATTCTCAATATTATATAGTATCCATCTGTACCAACCAGAACTACAGTATATGTTTAATACCAGTAATTCTCAATATTATATGATATCCCGTACCAACCAGAACTACAGTATATGTATTAATACCAGTAATTCTCATATTATATAGTATCCCCGTACCACCAGAACTACAGTATATGTATAATAAGCATATTCTCAATATTATATAGTATCCCCGTACCAACCAGAACTACAGTATATGTATGAATACCAGTAATTCTCAATATTATATAGTATCCTCCGCGTACCAACCAGAACTACAGTTAGTATGAATACCAGAATTCTCAATATTAAAGTATCCCCGTACCACCAGAGTAGTATTGTATGAATACCAGTAATTCTCATATTATATAAGTATCCCTGTACCAACGAGACTACAGTATATGTATTAATACCAGTAATTCTCAATATTATATAGTATCCCCGTACCAACCAGAACTACAGTATATGTATTAATACCAGTAATTCTCAATATTATATAGTATCTCTGTACCAACCGACTACAGTATATGTATTAATACAGTAATTCTCAATATTATATAGTATCCCTGTACCAAAGCCAGACTACAGTATATTAATACCAGTTAATTCTCAATTTATATAATATCCCTGTACCAACAGAACTACATATATTAATATTGAGAATTACTGGTATTAATATATATACTGTAGTTCTCAATATTATACAATATCCCTGTACCCACCAGATCTATAGTATATGTATATATCCTAGTATTCTAATATTCTATAGTATTCCTGTACAACCAGAACTACAGTATATGTATTAATACCAGTAATTTCTCAATATTATATAGTATCCCCGTACCACACAGAACTACAGTATATGTATTAATACTAGTAATTCTTAATATTCTATAGTATTCCTGTACCAACCAGAACTACGTATATGTATTAATACCAGTAATTCTCAATATTATATAGTATCCCCGTACCAACCAGAACTACAGTATATGTATTAATACTAGTAATCTTAATATTCTATAGTATTCCTGTACAACCAGAACTACAGTATATGTATTAATACCAGTAATTCTTAATATTCTTAGAGTATTCCTGTACCAACCAGAACTAAAATATATGTATTAATACCAGTAATTCTTAATATTTTTAGTTTAGAAACTTATCTAACCCACTTTTAAAGCTATTCAATGATCTTGCCATTACCACATCTGCTGGAACGCAGTTTCACCTTTCTCACCATAAAGAAAACCTTTCCTAACCGGAAGATGAAACTTCAGGCAGATTCAATAAAAGTTCTTATAGTTAAAATGGTGCTTTTTTTGCCCCAACCATTCAGATCTTATTTAACATTTGAAAGCTAAGATCTGATTGGTTGGGGCAAATTAGCACAATTTTTAACCATAAGAACTGTTTTTGAATCTCCTGATAATCTTCTGAAAATTACCTATTGGTAAACAATGCACCAGAGAGTTTAGTTTGTATTGGTGCAAAGTGATCATTTATACAAGAAAGTAAACTTTTCCATTTAAAAATACTTGTTTATTATTTAGCCATCACATCCCTTCCCCACAATAATATTTACAAGTCACTATTTTAAGATAAATATTTTTTAATTAAGTGCCTAAAAGTAGAATGTCCAACCAGTATATTTGTGCAGTATATTTTTGCACAAATGTGATTCTTAGTGCAAATAACTCTTCCATCATCATCTCCAAACCAGTACGTTGTGCTGTTCAATAAGTCTATTAGCACAGACAAGACTTGCTTGTGCTCATCCTGCATGTAAGGAGGGATCTCAGGCAGTTCTTAGTGCAGACTCCTCTTCACTATAAGTGACAAGGCCTGGCGGAAATCACTGAGCATCTCTATAGTGCGACGATCACTTTCCAGCTTCAAGAGGTCAGAGTCTGACAAGCTGACCACCATCTGCAAAGTACAAATGACAAAGTTTTATATTTACACCTTCCTTTTAGGCTTTATTAGGAGGAAGTGTCCATGAC
>JAACNH010003326.1:0-30008 GCA_019447015.1 Hymenochirus boettgeri
ACAGACATGTAGATGTTCTATTTCCCTTATAACGTACAGACAGTATATGTTTCGATTTTCCCATATAATGTACGATCTGTAGAAGTTTCTATTTCCCTCTTTTCCCTGTAAACTACCGACATTAGTGTGTCTATTTCCCCATTAATGTACAGTATGATATGTTTCAGTTCCCTGTAGAACGTACAGACATGTACATGTTTCCAATTTTCCCTGTATACGTACGACATATATATTTTTCTATTTCCCCATATAATGTACAGATATTTTATCTGTTTCTATTTCCTTAGTAACGTACAGACATGTATATGTTGCTATTTCCCTTGTATAACTTACAGACTGTATAGTTTGATTTCCCATATAATGGTACAATCTGTATATGTTCCTATTTCCCGTATACGTACATACATATATATGTTTCCTATTTTCCGCCATATCACTGTACCGATCTGTATATGTTTCATTTCCCTTTAAACGTACAAGACATGATCTGTTTCTATGTTCCCATATAATGTCGATTATGTATATGTTACCTTTTTCCCTTATAAACTACTACCTGTATAGTTTCTATTTTCCCATATAATGTACAGCTATGTATTTTTCTATTCCCTGTATAATGTACCGACCTGTATATTTGCTATTTTCCATATAATGTACAGATATTATATATTTTCTTCTATTTCCCGTAAAACTTACAGACAATGGCATTTTTCTATTTCCCAGATAAGTCAATAGTATATTCTATTTCCCTGTATAACGTACAAATGTTTATGTTTCTCTTTCCCTGATCACGTACAGTACATGTATATGTTTCGATTTCCTTATAACGTACAACCATGTATATGTTTCTATTTTCCCCATATAAGGTACAGATATCTAATTTGCTATTTCCCTGTATAACGTCACAGAGATGTTATTTTTCTATTCCCTGTCTAACGTACAGACATGTATAGGTTTCTATTCCCTGTAACGTACAGACATGATATGTCTATTTTCCCATCTAATGTACAGATTGTATATGTCCTATTCCCTGTATACGTACAGACATGTATATGTTTCGAGTCTCCCATATAATGTCCAGATATGTATATGTTCCCTAGTTTCCCCTTCCCTGTATAACTTACAGAATATGTATCTGTTTCTATTTCCATATAATGTACAGACATGTATATTTTTCTATTTTCCATATAATGTTACATATATGTATATGTTCCTATTTCCCTGTAGACATACAGACTGTATATGTTTCGATTTCCCATATATTACAAGATATGTATAGGTTCCTATTTCCCTGTAATAACGACGATATGTATAGTTCCCTATGTCCCCCTTATAACGTACCAGACATGTAATATGTTTTCTATTTTCCCATATATGGTACAGATTGTATATGTTTCCTATGTCCCTGTATCACTTACAGACATGTAGAGGTTTCTATTTTCCCATATAATGTAAGATATTTTATTTTTCCTATTTCCTGTCATAACGTAACAGACATTTATAATGTTTCTATTTCCCTCCCATATAATGTACAGATATTTAGTTCCTATTTTCCCTAGAACTCAGACCGTATAGTTTTATTTCCTTCCCCAAATAAGGGTACAATAATGTATATGTTTTCTATTTCCCTGTATACGACAGACATGTTATATGTTTCTATTTTCCCATATAATGTCCAGATATTTATATTTCCTAGCCCTGTATAACTTTACAGACATGTAATGTTTCTCTATGTTTCCATATATGTACAGATATGTATATTTTTCTATTTCCCTGTACTGTACGACATTATATGTTTCTATGTTCCCATATACTGTACCGACCTGTAATAGTTTTATTTCCCTGTATACCGACCGCATTATATGTTTCTATTTTCCCATATAATGTACGATATGTATATGTTTCTATTTCCCTGTAATAAACTTACAGATATGTATATGTTCTATTTTCCCATATATGTACCTACATGTATATGTTTCTATTTCCCGTATAACTACAGACATGTATATGTTTCTTCTTTCCCATATAATGTCAGATATGTATATGTTCCTATTTCCCGGTAAACATACAGACAGGTAGATGTTTTCTATTTTTCCCATATATGTACAGATGATGAGATGTTCCTAGTTCCTGTATCAAACGTACCTACATGTATATGTTTCTATTTCCCATATAATGTACAGATTAATGTATAGTTCCTAGTTGTTTCCCTGTATAACGTACAGACATTATTGTTTCTAATTTCCATATAATGTACAGATATTATACTGTTTCCTATTTCCCTGTATACTTACAGATTGTATATATTGTTTCATTGTCCCATATAATGTACAGACATTTATATGTTTTCTTCTATGTCCCTGTATAAACGTCAACTTTATTTTTCTATTTCCCATAGAATGTACAGATATGTATATGTTCCTATTTCCCTGTATAACGTCCAGATATGTATATGTTTCTATTTTCCCATATAATGTCCAGACATGTATATGTTCTATTTCCCTGTATACGTACAGTCCATGTATATGTTTCTATTTCCCATATAATGTACAGATATGTATATGTTTCATTTCCCTGTATAATACGTACAGACATGTATAGTTTCTATTTCCCCCATATAATGTACAGATATGCTATATTTTCCTATTTTCCCATATAACTTACAGACATGTATATGTTTCTATTTTCCCATATAATGTACAGATAGTATATGTTTCTATTTCCCTGTATAACGTACAGACATGTATATGTTTTCTATTTTCCCATAAATGTACAGATATGTATATGTTTCTATTTCCCTGTATAACGTACAATATGTTTATGTTCTATTTCCCTGTTAAACGTTCAGACATGTATATGTTCCTATTTCCCTGTATAACTACATATGTATAGTTTCTAATTTCCCTGTATAAACGTATGACATGTATATTGTTTCTATTTTCCCATAAATGTTACGAGATGTATATGTTCCTATTTCCCTGTATCCGTCCAGAGCTTATATGTTCTATTTTCCCATATAATGTACAGATATGTATAGTGCCTATTTTCCCATATAACGTACACGACATGTATATGTTTCTATTTCCCTAGTGTAGTGTAGCCTAGAATATATGTATTTATTTTAATCTGCTTTAAAAATGTTTTTCTTTAATTTTTGATGTGTGTGAGAAACAAAGGTTTCAAATACAGGTTCCCGCTACACATCTGGGCTAATCCTTTGTTCCCCTTCTTTATTTGCTCTCTCGTCTATATCCTCTCCTTAACCCCCTTTAACTCACATAATCCCTGGCTAGTTCAAAGGTCCTCTCTCTCCCCCTAGAGGAACCATCTCTTGCAATAGGTGATCTGCCATTGATGTGCAGCGTGTTTGAAAAAATCTCTCATTTATTTATGTCCTCTGACATCCAGGAGTTTCTATTTTAATTCATATCACATCTGTAAGTTTTGATTTCCCCACTAATTCAACGTCCTGTAAATATATCTCACCCCCCGTTCAAGTGGGCAAAATCTTGTACCTGTCCGGTTTTACTAAGCATTGGTAGATTTGACAGATGTATTGCCAAATACTAAAGAAAACTATGTATTTGGTCTTTCCCCCTATGTAACTATATACATTTTAGTCTGTCCAGCCAGCTACCGATTGCCCACACAAGGCGATATTTCACCCTGACAGACGATATTTGATTGGTTTCAATGTAGGACGTACAATATGTTTACATGTTAAATGGGAAGAAGAATAGATTATACTAAAGTTCGACAGAACTTTGTTAAATTTTGGCGGATCGGACGGCCTTCTGTGGACTGCAAAATGGTAACACCAAAATATCATTAGCGTGATTCTGTTTAATCTGTTATAATGACTTAGAGGAGGGCATTGAGAGCAAGGTCCTGTGTTTGCTGATGACACTAAACTATCAGAGCTTTGGAAACTTCCAATGATGTACAAATGCAGACCTATAGATTAATCAAAATGGGCACAGAATGGCAATGAGATTCAATGTTGATAAATGTAAGGTGATGCTTTGGGATTTAATACCCGTGCCACCTACACCATAAATAACTCTGTGTTAGTGCAATCTGTAATGGAAAAAGATTTGGGGTTCTGGTAATACTTTAGCTGTAGCAAACAATGCCAGGTAGTATGCTTGTGAAGGTCTCATTCTCCCAGGTCATGGTGATATCTGTTTGTATTCAAGTTGTCTAATTGAATACAACAGATATAAATGCCAGTTGATCTAATTGACACAACAGATATAAATGCCAGGTAGCAACAGCCAAGCTAGCAACGATATTGTCTTGTATAAAAAGGGGAATGATTCAGAGAGAAAAATTATTCTCCCTCTTACAAGGCCTGGTAAGCCTCATTTGGAATTGCGGTGCAGTTTTGGAATCCCATATACAAAGGGACATCTTGGAAATGAGGCAGTTCAGAGAAGGGCAACTAAATTAATAAGGAATGGAGGGGCTCGACTATGCAGGCAGATTGACAAGTTAGGGCTGTTTACATTGGAGAAGCGACTTTTACGTGGGGACATGATTACCTTATACATATATATTAATGGGCCATACAATGAACTCTCTGGGCATTGTTCACTAATAGGTCATATCAGAGGACACGTGGACATCCTCTAAGGTTGGAAGAAAATAAGTTATTTTCATTTCAGGTTAGGAGAGGTTTCTTTACAGTGAGAACGGTGTAAAACGTGTGGAACTGTCTTCCACAAATGTGGTAATGGCAATTTCATTGAATAGCTTTAAAAAAGGCCTGGATAGTTTCTAAAACTAAAAATATTGAGAATTACTGGTATTACGCATATAGATCTGGTTGATCCAGGGATACTTTCCGGTTGCCGTTTGGAGTCAGGAAGATTTTTTCCCCCTTTTTAGCTGGGTTTTTGCCTTCCTCTGGATCAACTGTTAGGTAGGGTTAAAATTAAAAAAAAAAATATATATATTATATATATTTAAAGTGGGTGAAATGGTTGGACTTGATGGACCGTAGTCTTTATTCAACCTTAATACTATGTACTATGTTACTATTTTTGCAACGGTCGACAATATTTGTCCAGGCAGAATCAACGATATTTCGCCCAGTTAGAATGGCTCATTCTCACAATCTTTCTTTCTGTGATCTTTCCAAATCTACGGGAGATTCAATAAAGTTCTTATCGTTTAAAATGGTGCTAATTTTGCCCCAACCAATTCAGAAGTTATTTAACATTGAAAGCTAACATCTGATTGGGTGGGCAATTAGCACCATTTTAACCGATAAGAACTTTTATTGAATAACCCTGCTAGTGTTTTACGTTCCTCAAGGTAACCCCACCCCCCCACTCACCTATTAGTATCCAGGGTGAGGACTGAACACCGCAGGCCCCAACCCTGGGCTTTCTGTGTTGATCCTGCCCACTATCTTGGCTGCCCACTCTCACAGTTCTGGCTCTTTGCAGAGTCATTTCATTGGACAAGTCCCGACCAACAGAGGGGTTGGGGAGAGACTGGCAGCTTGGCCTACACATCTACCGCAAACCCAGGGGGGGTGCAACTGCTAGATTTTCACCCTGCAAATTATTAGTAGGAGTCCTTGGGGGGGGGCATTTAATTATAGCTCTCCTTTAAGGACTGTTCTGTCTGCCCCAGACTGCCAAGCTTTTGCCGCGGAATTGGCAGGGATGGGCGGTCCAGTGGTGTGGTTGGGTGGTCTGGGGTAAGAGTTGGATTTGTGGGATATAGGGATATTCTTTAGAGCTGGTACCATAGGAGGCATGGGAGATTTTAATGCAGGTTTTTTAAGCATAAATAAATGGCTATTTTTTTAGCAATTAGGATTGGAACTTGATCCTTGCAAGCAGTCTGCAAATCCAACATTACAACCCTAGAATGTCCTAGTTGACATAGAGCTGGTTACAGGATTTGTTTACAATGTAAACAAGCAGTACAATATGTCACAAACTCTACGGGGCACTACTTGCCTTTATTCAATTGTTTCGTTCGTAGCCAGGAGGACTAGGGCATCCCTTTAAGAACAACTTTTACAAATTAGAGAATAACTCATTTCCAAAGCTACTCTTCATTACTTTTGCATTGCATAGGCAAAAATCAAATGTAAAGTAACTTAATACAGCCACTCGGCAGAACAAAACAAACTGCACTGAACAGAGAATAAATATTCCAGGAGGACTGACGGCTAGCGCGCTTTATATATTTTCATTAAATACACCGGCCCGGCGGCCATCTGTGGAGACCTGGCCATACATTTCCGAATCCCCACCCCCACTCTTAAAAAGAACCAAATTATTTCAGTCTTTATCAGCAAAGAACACAAAAGATTGGAAGTGAATCCGGTTACACCCGTGACGTAAACCGATTTTCTCTTTTGTTGTGTTTGGGTTGATATTTATGTTTCAGGACACAATCGTTTAAAGGGATGTGCTTCTTGGACAAAGCTGGGTACACACAGTACCGATAAAGGGTGTATTAACTGAACAGAACCTCTCTCGCCCACTGTCGAGTCTCTGGTTGTATAGGGAGCTGACATGATCGATAGGTGTGTGGTAGCCCCTACACTATATATATAGTCACTGTGCATAGCCACTCTTTAGCAGATCACAAATGGAATCTTAAGCTAGCCACATACCGGTTTGTTTCAGATCGTTATTTGAACTAGTCAAAATTGAACACGATTTCCCTTTATCAATCTGCAGGACAATGGGTAGACAGAAAACTATCCACCTCACTTAATTGGCTTTTTTGAATATGGCAATAGTTCATTGAAATATGCCAAAGCAGATGCCGATTTTTGGACCATTCCGATTGATTATATTATAAAAATGTACCTGCTTTAATTTCATCTGTGATCTGCTAAAGATTTGTACTGTGTGTACCCTCTTAACACAATCCATTAGAAAGTTACCCAGGGCAGTCTAGGCAGTTAGATTCATCAAACACTGAACCTTATTAACAGACACTCAAGTTATAGCCGACTGGCCAATTGTGTTCCTAGACTGTATGGTCCCCTTAAAAGCCATAGACGCTAATTCCCAGTCATGGCATACACTGATATTGTATGATCATCGGATCGTGTATGGGCGATCAGCTGCCGACAGTTGAAATCAGACCAGTTGAATTTTTTTTGCACGACGGGCAATCCAACCGTACAACCCGCAATATGTACAATCAGATTGTAGCTTTTTCCCTGGGCGGAGGGGAGAGGCAGAGGATCAGGTACTGTCCAACTGGGAGCAGGAAGTTAAAACATTCACCTCAATATAATTTCTCACAGGCTGCAGCCAAAGATGTGATCCAGGGCATTTTAAAGAAGACTGTAGGCTTTTATTTAACCCAAACTGGTTCAGCTGCCCTTTAAACATAAGCCCTGTGTAATATAAATGAATGTCTCTGTCTCTCACATGCCACAGCAAAATGAATATTAAGTCAACATCTACGGGAAATCGACAGCACTGGGGGGAGCTACAAAATGTGATGTCATTATTGTCAATGAATCATCGCATTGTTTAGTCATTTGAGCCGTTTAAGGGAGAGCTGGACAGAAAAACACATCTTCGTTTCATCTCCTAAGTTTCCCTGCAAGGCTGGGGTAAATATGTACATAATTCTAATCATAGACCTGAGAATTACCGGTTGACGGTTTTGAATCTACTGCAGAATTACGACACTCGGGTTACTTTACAATCAAACAGAAGGTTTATCGTAATATGGCCTTTTAAAACGGAGAGGGAATAAATATGATACATTGGAGGGTGTAAATGTTTGAGAGTCTGCAGGTTGTTTTCCAACCATAAGAAATTAAGCAGCAGTTTGGGGCGCAAAATGTTTCCAAAGTACCTACACCTACTGTTTCCCCTTACCTGTACCTGTAGGTTCAGCAGAGAGAAGGAATGTCTCGACAAACAATTCCTGTAACAGAGCCGTGATTGGCTGGTAGGCGGGAGATTCGACCCAGGGCTTAAGACTGCAATGTACCCATGTTAACCACTAAACTATTGTGCTACCTTCAAAGTTAAATATACAACAACAAAATGAGTTTAGATTCTATAATGGTTGTAAATATAATAATATATGATTTAAAGTACCTAAACCTCAAAAAACCCGTTTCAGGAGGCACTGGGAAATGTCTGTCCAAACAATATTGTTCCAATATTTTTCTTTGTCAAGTCAGTCTGGAAGACTAGAAGCCATTCATATTTTTTTTTATTATAGGTAACTAGGGACGTCATTAGTTAATAATGCATGTTACCCTTAAGACATTCGGCTAGGTAAGCCATAACTAGTTTCCTTAGTCATTTCTATAGCCAATAGACATGCTGTTGATTTTCTAAGTATATATTATTCCTTCCTCCCATATAAACACATAATGAACTAATTGGTTGCACTTAATTCTATACCTACGGTAAGTTCAGGGTGGCCAGTTTATTTGCTGCTCAAGGCATCCCAGTTAACTAGTACACGTAGACCAACTGCTGCCTGACCATTTATACCACAGAATCTATCAAGTTATATACGATTTGAAGTAAAGAAAGCAAACAGTCAATATTTATGCCCGACCTCCCAATTCTGTGTATTCAAATGTATATGGTTAATTTTTTGGACATAATCACTGAAAAACAATTCGCCAGCGATATTTTAGCATGACCAACATTGGTCTATTTATTCTTACTTACCCCAACATTACTTTCAGCAGTAAATAAATAGATACTATTGGAATGGTTGGACCACAGATGTGTTTTTTCCAGAATGTGCTGTTTACTGTTGGAGGTTTTACTGCTCGCCTTGGTCAGGCGATAACCAATTATCAAGCTTGGTTTGGTTTAGATTGGGTTGCCTTTCCTTGCGTCTATGGTATTAACCATAGTAGAGAGGTTTACCTCTTCTCCAGCCTGCCCGGAAGCCTCATTAGGCAGGGTGGGATGTCTGATGGCCTCTTTATAATCGCTGATATATCCTACTTTGTCACTCTGAATTCATTATTGTATGCCTGCTATACTTCTGGATGCCTCATAAACTGAGCTGGTAATGAGCCTGAGCATGCTCAGAGGAGGCAGAACAAACTGGCAGATGCTACACTGGAAGAACCAGGAAGCAGAAACAGGGCCAACAGGTCATTGTGCGGATTTCATGTTCAAACAATTACAGTTTAGGGTTTTGAGGGAAGATTTACCTGTATATAATTTTCATTTGAGGGCTGGACTTGCTCTTTAACTGAATACTTTTGACACTGTCTCTTTTCCTTGTCATTGTTCTCCTTCACTCCAAAACAGTGGCAGGTTCAGTATGGCAACTCTGCCTTAGATCTATCTGCCCTGCACAACTTTCCTATGTACCGACACAATAATAATGCTAATAGTACTAAACCATAGAATTCCCTTGGTATTGCCTGAAAATACCATTAAGTACACGACTCCCATTAAAATTCAGTGGGACCTACACAGAGCAATTACCAAACAGCACAACAAATGCTGTATATAGATCTGAATAAGAACCTAGAACCAGGACAACAGATACCACACAGTTACCAGGAACTCTCAACCAATAACCTTTATGGTAACCTGATGGGTAATTTCACATTCTGAAATGGAACATGTAGTTTGGCTGTTTTCAAAGCAGCACGCCTGCGCAGTCGTATAGGAATGGTTGCAACCCTTGCATAAACCAATACTGCATGCATCCTCCCTTGTCCTCTGTTACAAATAGTACTTGGTTTGTCTCTACTATACAACCCCAGTCATGTATAACAACAGAACCATTCTGATGACAATGCATCCATTTGTTTCTCCATTTTAGCAAATCCTTCTTTTCCCTATCTATCTGATCAATTACTGCTGTCGAAAATGCAGTGTTTTTACTCCGAATGTGGAGGACTATTATTACCTTGCATTCTTCCAGCATTTGCAGATATCTGCTGAGAATGCTGGGAGTCGTATTTCAGAACAACGCCAATCAATCTGCCCTGATCCTTAGCTGCCTTTCATTAGAAAAAAAAAACCCATCCCATCTTATTATTAAACAGGCCTAGCTCTGGTCTGATGGTCTATTAGGAACCATATTTTAATATTTAATCCTTGTTCTACAATGAAGTTTAAGGGCAAGTCTGACGTCAGCTGATCATTAGAAATGTCAGGGTTAAAGGTTTAAATTCCTATTCACCCATTCATTCATTCATTCACAAACACCAGGGACAGTTTTACTACAGGTGCAATCAGGCAATTCCCAAGCCTGTAAAGGGTCCCCAAAACAATGTGGTTTTTTTTAAGGGGGCCCTCAACAGACCTGCATAATTGCACCCCTTTATTTTAATGCCAAATAAAAATAATTATACTTTGAGGCAACAAAGATCCTTTCAGTAAGTCATTTGTATATTACCATACGATATTGTTTAGCTATTCCCCTTTTTTCAAGTCTGACGAGAGATCTCACCCAATACTGCTGAGTTTTGCATCTTCCCACTCAGCGCTCTCCCCTCCTCCAACCCCAGGTCTCGTGAATTCGCAGCTCTATTTTTAGTGGTCTCTTACACAACAAACAAAAAAGTCTAACGTTTTTTGGAAAGCCTCCACTGAAGTCTACAAGGCCTTTATTTTGTTTGAGCCATGTTTATGTTTGTGGGATTCCTCAATGCACGAGATATTGAAAGACGACGGGGTTCACCGTAGCGGCACATTTTTTTAACCATTCAGGGTTCATAACAGCGAATTGTTTTCCTTGTATCTGAATGGGGAGCTCTAAGCTCACCCCTCCCTATACAGTATCCTACACACAAACACATCATCAGTTCCAGGTCAATATAGGCCATTATCATGTTGGTCTGTATACCCACCCTGATTGTGGCCACATTCTTAACCTGTTCACCTCAAACTACAAATTGTCTAGCCAGGGAATTTCAACATAATGATTCTTCTGGCGCCTCGGGCTAACAGGACGCGTTCAGACCTGCCGACCTATTGATTAATATTCTTAACCTTCCAATAGGTCTGGGCAAAAGCCGGCACGCATAATAGCCTGGGTTACTGTTCATCTCCCGTCTTAATAAAATGTCATCCACTGTCAATCAACCACAAACTAAACCTTCAGGTCAACCAATTGCAATTTAAAGGGACGTCCATTCCGACTGCATAAACCAATAAAATAATTCATTCATTTTACAAAGAAACTGCCATTCATATTATTCTTCTAACCAGGGTTTTACATTCTAAAGCCTTTCAGATGTCGGGGACTACAAATCCCAGAACCCTCTGAATACTTAGACTTTAGAATCCCAAACATTACTTCTAAAAGGGCATTTTTAGCCACTATTCGCTGTCTCCCATAATGTGCGCCTTTGTCGTGAGCTGATTGTGGTTCTACAGGCCTTAGCTACACAATGTACAGAACATTCACTCTTGTCCTTACCTCACTCTATTACCACAATTGGAACACTGGTGAACTGTTTGATGACTTGATGAACAAGATTTAAAATGGGTCAGATCCTGGCACAGACAGCACAATGCCAACCAACCCAGCAGGTTAGCGAAGCTCTCTCATTAACCATACTGACCCCATTTGGAAGGAGCACTTACATTGTAGCAATAAAGCATTTCCCAGCATGCCTTGCAGTGAAGAGCAGCAATTCCCATACTGTACACACAGTTATTTACATTGTGCCCTCTATAATGCAGGAGGGTTAACTTGGCATCAGGGTTCCCAGCCCCCCCTTTGGTGCAATGACCTACCTCTACAATGAAGGTCTTCTCCTCCCCACCACACTGACACCACCAAAAAAGGCAAGAAGCAGGTTTGAATGCACAATCCCAGGACAATAAGGTTCTCTTGCTTCCTCCAGTCTGTGCCATCACGGTGAGCTGGGGGGTGGAGGGTGGCACTACATGGGCATCACATGCAGACAGAGGCAGGTAGGTGCCCCCCAGGGACTGGTGCTGATGGGGGGGTGCTATTTGGGAGCCATCACAACCCAGGGTGTGGAGAGCAGTGAGGGGGTTGGATACCAGGGGGTGGGGGTGCCAGGGCTGTGCCCATCCCCACAATAACAGGCCACAACTGGCTGAAAGCAGAGGAAGAAACTGCCTTAGTAACAGAGCAATGGAAGCCAATGGGAGGATGGGGGCAGAGCCAGGATGGTGGTGTGGCAGACTGGAAGGGGAGGCTGCTGATTCCAGCACTCTGGGCCCGGGGAAAGGAGACCAGCTAGAGCTGCACAGACCACTGCCTGTGTGTGAATCCCGTGTGAATAGCCTATAAGATTAATTTGAGGCATGGAAGCAAGTACCAGCCAATCAGAGATTTCCACTCAGCCAATCAGCAATTAGTTATATCTAGTCACGGCTACGGTCACTTCCCTGTGTGTCTGTGAAAATGTGTGTGTGTGTGTGTGTGTGTGTGTTATATATATATATTAATTATATATATATATATATATATATATATTATATATATAAATGGATTTGTTCTTACTACTGAGAAAAGTCCATATATGTGTGTAGGGGGGTGGGGGGAGAGGAGGGTTAGATGATTGATAGTAGATGATAGATAGATAGATATTAGATAGATGTAGATGATAGATGATAGATGACGAAAGACGACAGAACGACAGACAGACAGACAGATGATAGATAGATGGATAGATAGATAGATAGATAGATAGATAGAATAGATAGATGATGAAAGATGGCAGATATATATAGATGATAGACAGACGATAGAAAGATAGCAGAGATAGATAGACAGAAACAGATATAATGATTATAGAAGAATAGCATATTAGATGATAGTATAGATAGATAGATAGTAAAGATAGATAGACAGATGAATAGAAAAAGAGATAGATAGACGACAGTGATATAATGATCGAAATCAGCAGATATAGATGATAGTTGATAGAAAGATAGCAGATATAGATAGATGATTGATATATAGATAGATGACAAAAGATAGCAGAGATAGATAATGATAAATAGATGATAGAAAGACAGCAGATATAGATAAATGAATAGATAGATAGATGATAATTTAGATAGATATATAGATAGATGATAGATATAAATAGATGATAGATAATAGATGATAAATATATAGATAGATTAGATAGATGATAGAAGTAGCAGATTAGTAGATAGATGATAGATATAGATTATATATAGATAGATAGATGATAGAATAGATAGATAGATATATAGATAGATATATATATAGATAGATAGATAGATAGATTAGATAGATAGATAGATAGAGATTATTATATAGATAGATGATAATAGATTGATAGATATAGATAGAATATAGATAGATAGATAGATAGATGTAGATAGATCGAGATTATATATAGATAGATAGATCTGATAAATAGATTGATAGTAGATAGATAGATAGATAGTATATGATAGATAGATGATAAATAGATTGATAGATGATAGATTCAGATATAGATAGATAGATGATAATAGAAGATAGATAAGATGTAGATAGATAGATAGGATTATATAATAGATAGATAGATAGAAGATATTAGATAGATAGATAGATAGATAACGAAACAGACAGAAAGACAGACAGACAGACAGATGATAGATAGATAGATAGATGATATAGATAGATAGATAGTATAGATAGATAGATAGATAGATGAGAGAAAGATAGCGATATAATAGATAGATAGACAGACGATAGAAAGATAGCAGAGATAGATAGACAGAAACATATAGATATAGAGAAAGTATAGCAGATATAGATATAGATAGATAGACAGATGATAGAAGATAGCAATGATAGATAGACAGAACAGAATATAGATAGATGATCGAAAGATAGCAGATATAGATGATAGTAGATAGATAGATAAATATATAGATGAATGATAGATAGATAGATAGATAGATATATAGATAGATAATGATAATAGATGATATATGATAGATAGATAGATAGATGATAGATATATATAGATAATAATGATAATAGATTGATAGAAGATAGATAGATAGATAGATAGAATGATAGTATATAGATAGATAGATGATAGATTGATAGATATAGATAGATAGATAGATATATAGATAGATAGATAATATAGATAGATAGATAGATAATATAATGATATATATAGATATTAATATAGACAGAAAGACAGACAGAAGACAGACAGATGATAGATAGATAGATAGTAGATAGATGATAGAAAGATAGCAGATATATAGATGGATAGACAGACGATAGAATATAGCAGAGATATATGACAGAAACAGATGATAGATAGATGATAGAAGATAGCAGATATAATAGATAGATAGATAGACAGATGATGAAGATAGCAGAGATAATAGCAGAAACAGATGAGATAGATGATCGAAAGATAGCAGATATAGATAGATAATGATAGATGATGATAGAAAGATAGCAGATATATAGATGATTGATAGATAGAAGATAGATAGATAGATAGATAGATAGACAGAAAGATAGCAGAGATGATAGATGATAATAGATAGATGATAGATAGATAAATAGATATAATGATAGAGAAAGATAGCAGATATAGATATATAATAGATAATAGATAGATAGTGATCTTATAGATAGATAATAGATAGATTACGATAGATGATAAATAGAATAGATAATGATAGATAGATGATAATAGTATATAGAGATAGATAGATAAGAAGATAGCATATTAGATAGATAGATGTAAATAGATAGAGATAGATATAAATAGATGATAGATAGATATAGATAGATAGATAGATAATAGATAGATAGATGATAGATAGATAGTAGATGATAGATAGATAGATATATATAGATAGATAGATGATAAAATATTGATAGATGATAGTAGATAATAGATAGATAGATAGATAGATAGATAGACAGATAGATGATAGATAGATATAGATAGATGATAGATAGATAGATAATGATATATAGATAGATAGATGATAAATAGATTGATGATAGATAGATAGATAGATAGATAGATGATTATAGATAGATAGATGATAAATAGATTGATAGATGATAATAGTAATGATAGATGATAGATAGATAGATAGATAGATAGATAGATAGATAGATATATATATATAGATAGATAATATAGATTGATAGGTAATAATAGATAGATAAATGATAAATAGATTGATAGATGATAGATAGATGATGATAAATAGATAATAGATAGATAGATGATAGAGATAGCAAGCTAGATAGATATAAAATAGCAAAATGTTCGCGCACTAGTCAGAAAAAGAGGTGGTAATGGTGCTTTCAGGTACTAAAGAATAGAATATCGAATAAATTAGAAAAGAAAGTCCTGTGGCACCCGACAATAGTCAAAAAAATGAAATATATAAAAACCATTTATTATAATTAACCATGGGCTGAACAACATGAAAACACCCCTCACCCAATACACAAACTGGCCACACACCCTCCCCACGCTGCTATAAGTGACAAGGAATGCAGGACTGGAAAGTATAAAGTGTGAACAAGTGCAGGACAAATAGCAGCACTAGTGTATACAATATACTAGCAGCTATTAAGTGAATAAATTCACCAGATGTATTAATTCAAATGGAAAAAAGGTCTTACACAGATTCCTAGAGTAACAACTGTCCTGCAATAAATATACAATATATAATCATCAAAAGCCGGTTATAATATGCACACATAAACATGTACAGCAGACTGAATTGCTAGTGCAAAAGTCAAGTAAGCATATACTTATCTACTGATACTAAAGCTGCAGTGAGCCATCAATGAAGAGATGATAGATAGATGATATAGATATATAGATATATATAGTATAGATAGATGATAGATAGATAGACAGACAGACAGACAGACAGACAGACAGACAGACAGACAGGCAGACAGACAGACAGACAGTAGATAGATAGATAGATAGATAGATAGATAGATAGATAGATAGGTAGGGTAGGTAGGTAGATATATGATAGATGATAGATAGATGATAAATAGATAGATAGATAGATAATAGATAGATAGATGGATAGATAGATAGATAGGTTTTAGATGGATCGATAGAATGATAGATAGATAGATAGATAGATAGATAGATAGATAGATAGATAGATAGATAGATAGAATAATAGATGATAGTATTGTTAGTTCGGAGATAGATAGGGATAGATAGGGAAGGAGATATATAGATAGATCGGTAGGATGAGAGCTTAGGTATGGTCGATAGAGAGCGAGAGAGTGATAGAGATGAGACGACGGGGTTGCTGTCCATCGCTGTTTGTTTGTGTTATTTTTCTTAGCTGTAGATGTGTGATAAGGATTAGTGTAGTACGTCGTATAGCATACGCTACGTAGATGATAGAGATAGAGAGCTAGATAGTAATATAGAGAGATAGATAGATAGATCTTTATAGAGATTAGAGAGATAGATAGATAGATAGATAGATAGATCGATCGGGGCTACTTCTTGCACTGATACCAAACCTGGTATTGTAGATCTAGCATAATACTGAAAATAGTATTTGTAGTGTGTGTGTATAGATTTGGTCTTACTACTGAGAAAAATCCATGTTCGTGGTTCGTGTGTGGTGCGCATGGGGGTGTATATATATATATATATATATATATATTCTTTGATAGTAAGCGGAGCACTCATGGACTTTCCAAATCATTATTTAGTACCTTAGTAGGTCTGTTTGCCTACACTTTCGGCCCAATGGCGCTGTCGTCAGGGTTATATATATATTATATACTCACACCACAAACACACAGACTTTTTTCCGTAGTAAGACCGAATCTATTACACACACAATACATTTCTATTATACATACAGTAGATATATATAGCTGTGGGCTAGACTTTCTTGCACAATCACCAAAACCCGGTATGTAATTTGTAGATTAGCATGAATCTGATAATATAAAGTTCTAACAAGTTTTTTTGCACAATCACATGCACACACAATCATGCGCTTTCCCGTGCGCTACTACACAAGGTAGTGTGGCCCCTTACATTTGCTACATGATGCCTCTTTCTGTGCGTTTATTACGCTATAACGCATGTATAGTAATTTTGCTTAGAATCTATTTGCGGTGCGTTGAAGTGCGTACGGCAACAAAGAGCTGTGCGCAGTATTAAGCATTGCGGAGACCAGCAGACACCAACGGAAGTTAAAGTGACAATTGATAAGAACACTGGGAATGCATTCACTGTGATTTTGCATCCGATTTTCCCACAATTAACCAGCGAAAACAAATATATGCATTTAATAAAACAGCAGTAAGAGACTGTTGTGTACATGTACAAAAATGCACACAAAAACACCATTATATGAGCACAATGATAAGATGACAGTGTTCCCTTCCATTGTGGGAAGGCGTGCAAGACATGGGGCCTGTTTTGGCTTCAGTTTTTGTGTATAAATATTTTCAGGGTTATTCATAAAAGTTCTTACGTTAAAAATGGTGCTAATTTGCCCCAACCAATCAATGTATTTAACATTTGAAACTATATCTGATTGGTTGGGGCAACATTCGACCATTTTAACAATAAGAACTTTATTGAAACCCGTAGTATAAGGGTGAGTATGGGTGCCTCGAGACATTAATCCTCAGTGGGGAGCATCTAAACACGGCAATGTTGCTCTATGAAGCACCTTGTAAACAATATTACCAATGTCTTGTTACTACTAAAACTCTCTCTCTCATTAACCTGCTATATTATAGCTCACTGGCTAGTTACCATAAGCAGAGGTCTATAACTAACCAGAAAGTTACCAGCACAAAGCCCCTATAAGAAATCCTAAAATGTAAATGTGAATCACATATCAGTGTGTGACCACACTACAGCAGACAGTAAAGCGTGACCACAATGCAGCGTGTTTCACGCTTTAGCACCGCAGTTAGCTACACAGTTACAGTGATGTAACTAGCAATCACTGGGCCCCTCAGCAACACTATGATGGGGCCCCTATCCGTGCTATGATGGGGCCCCTGTAGTCGCGACCCTGGCATGTTACAGACAGATTCCAATGGCGTGGGCCATGCTCTTTTCAGTTCATGATAAATAATATGTATAATAATTTTGAATATTTCTTCCCTTCCACAAGATTTGGACTTTGCAAACTGCAAAATGCGTAGTTCCCCTTTGTGTGTGTTTGTGTGTGCAAATCAACTCAGCAAACCCTTGCAGGTTAATAATGTGCCCTAAAAGGTCTTGGGGATAACTTGATTTGCCCTTGATAACAGATTTTCTTCTCTTACTCTCTATGTCTAATAGACACCCACTGAATTACACTGCAGAGATGGATGAGAAGTTACTGTAACCAGATGGATCCTGGAAAGTCAATGGATCTAGCTAAATTGGCTTTTATTATTCTCCAATTGTTTCAATAGCCCGTTTTATCTGTCAATATTTAAATCTAAACAGAAAACTTAAATGTACTTTAAACAAAAAATGGAAGAATAAAGGGGAGTTTTATGCCATGTCTAGTGTCACTTTAAGGAATAAAATTTTAGCCATCCAAGGTGAAATACTATACTTCTGCATCATGTTGTTGTTTTATTTATTCATTTATTTTTTTTACCAGGTATCCAGCCCTATATTTAGCCATGGGGGTGGATCCAAAATCGCGGTTCGGGCCACACCCACCTGGAATTGACTATAAGACCAACTTAATCTATGCAATTGCCCATTTTTTACCTGTTATTTATTGAAATTATTTAGCGCATTTGACATACATTTGCACTTTATGATCCGCAATGAAATTTTCTTATATAATGTAAATTGTGGTTATAGGCCCCACTGTGTGCCTGCGATCCATTGCGATTTTCTAATGCGCACGATCACCATTTTCTGGGAAAAATACACATAAAGCGCATAAAGAGTGGACAGAAGCGGACACAATCACTTTGACATGCTATTTTCTTTTTACCCATAATCCCTGGGAACAAAGAGCAAAATCAGGCGGACACTAAGATGTCCGAATTCGCAAAATCCGTCCGCTCGAGGATCCGCGAGCAACCCATTAAAATGAAAAATCCCAAAATACGAGCAATCCGCGGTTCGGAAGTTCGGAAGGTGGAAAATCCGAAAAATCCGCCATTCGTGAACGGGATAAATCCGCAGCGGATCCGGTTCGGATCCGCGAACCGGCCATCCCTAGCGGACACAAGCGCATGACAAAAGCACACAAATACGCTTTTTTTGTGCGTTGTGGTGCGACATCAGCCTACTGTAGCCCTAGGAGTGATTCCTAATAGAGAGAACTATATTGGGAAGCTTCTATCTCCTTCGGTAGGCTCACTGAGCAACCTTCAATGACTTAACCTTGAATACGGTGGTTGCAGGGGCGACTGTCAATCTCTCCCCCACTTATGCCACTTCCTTTGCAGCAGCACATTACGCCTTTAAAAAGAATCACAGCTTTACAGTTTAATATTGAGGGCAACACAAGGCTCTTTTTTTGCCTATAGCCCCTATAAATGAAATGCATTATCTGTGATTATCAGTTATCTATACAGTGATGTCAAACCTTGTCACACCAAATGTTACGACAACTCTCAGCATGCCTTGTTTGCAGAATGCGAAGGAATGCTGGAGTGGTACTTTCTAACATCCGGAGTGTCATGGTTCATTATCATTGATATAGATAGATACAGGAACTGCATTACTGATAACAATAAATGCTCATCATTTATGGGCCTATGGTAAAATAAAAAAGCCTTGTGTGGCCCTCAAGTCAGGCCACCCCCAACCCACACACAATCAGGGAGATTCAATAAAGTTCTTATCGTTTAAAATGGTGCTAAATTTGACCCAGCCATATAACTTATTTAACGTTTGAAAGCTAACATCTGATTGGTTCGGGCAAAATTAGCACCATTTTAAACATAAGAACTTTTATTAATAACCCTGAATATTTACTATTGGGAAACAACAGACAATATATAGATATAATACCTATAAAGATCAATCGCTTTCTTTTAAGATCTTAAATACAATTCCAGATTGAATAAGATAAGTTACAACTAAACTGCCTAACTATACTATATTAAATTCACCTATATTTTCCCTTTAACATACTGGTGCCTTTTCTAGCACACGATGATTTCAGGTAATTGTTGGTTTTTTTTTTAATAAAGATAAAACAAAGACTTTGTTATCAGACCTATGATGTCATCTGTTTCTGTTTGCCATTCATACTATATTCTGATTTGCTTTATTTCCATATGATTAGTGGTTCCCCTACAGGGGATTGTCATTTTTTATACACATTATGTCTCAGAGTTATTGCAATAGTGAGAATATTCCATTATCCTTCTAGCTGGGGTTCAATATCAGGCCATTAACTAAAATTGTACTAATTATTGTAATTGTGATCTCATATTATTTTAGTGTATATCTGGTTGCCTAGTAACAAATATCCAATATGCCATGGTCTGCGGAATTAAATATATATATATAATATATATATATATATATATATATATATATATATATATATAATATATATATATAATAGTAAATAAAATAAGCCTATGGAATATTTATAACCCCTTTAATTGCCTATTATCAGTGCCACCTGAAAGTCTCGCCTTCACTAGTCACAACGACATAGAAATAAATACTGGCTGTCCTCTTCCTGGCCTGTCATAACAGGGCCGATCATGTGAATAAACTTACTTGAAAGGGGAGTTAGAGAATTCAAATATTTTATATTTTCGCTTTCTTTCTTTAATGTGTTCTAACCTATAAATAACAACTAAGGATTCCATTTTCCGCCCCCTTTTAATAACAGCAGTAAGGTTTTTTATGCAGCCACATATCCGTTTGTTTGCCCATACAAGCAAAATCCCAGCCTGTAATCACCCAAACGAAATCACAGCTTCAAGCCATTAAAAAAACATTGGGCTTCTAGAATAAAAACCATAGAACCCTGCATAATACAGGAGCTGTCCAGCCGCTGAAATGAAATGTTTGGGCAGCATTAGAAGGCATTTTAGTTTTACTTTAGACATTACAGTTAGTGTTAATAAATAAAGTCTCCTTGCTGCCCACATTTTAGAAAGACATTACACTAAAATATATCTGCTTTTATGTAAGAAGACCAACGCGAGGAGGAATATATGTAGACAGCTGATGTATTCCCTTATTCAGTGGGAACGTGTTTATTCCTGAAATTCCAAGGGCAACTGTTTTTATTGGTCTACTGAGCTTCCCCCCTAGTAAATATTATAAGCCATATATAAATCATACAGAGTTTCTAAAAACAAGGAATGTTGCAGGTTACTGGTATTGATACATGGAGTAGAGTTAATCCGGGATATTTCCGATTGTCACTTGGAGTCAGAAGGGAATTTTCCCCCGTTTATATTCTGGTGGGTTGTTCCTTCCTCTGGACCAACATTTAGGCAGAAAATGTGGGTATTGCTGAGTATGCTGGACTGATGGACATATGTCTTTTTCAACCTCAAATACATACTATACATCCTCCACTACCAACCCCTATTATTGCTGCTTCCTTTTAAAGGACATGTCCACCCCAAAACTAATTTAACCCACTACTGGCCCCACTGTGTAGTGTAAAAAATCCTTACCTTACACCACTGCTCCAAATGGTTCTCCTGCATTACCTGTGCAAAGTAAGAAAATTGAAGAGTAGGAGCTGTCAGTGAGTCATCCAGTCCCTGCTTTCTGTCCTCTGAGAGGTGTCTGGCACTCACTTGCAGTACCGGCAGCAGATGGTCTGGATCAGAGTGCTGGGAATCGAACGACAGTAAGAAGAGTTCGTGCTTCTTTTTCAACTAAATAATCATGGCGGTTGCGGGTCTACAATACAAGGAAAAAATTCAGGGTGGAGATATCCTTTAGCTGTACAAGGTTTTTCAACCACGTACATGCGCAGAGGAGGTTGTGTGTCTGCAGCAGTCAGTCATTGGGTGTGATGTCATTTGTCGCGGCTTTGAATAACTGCGTAAATTGGTACTGCGGTCTTGGGTTTTTGTTTATGGGGAGGTAAGTTTAAATTATTAACTGGGTGGGTGGATATTCCCTTTAAGGTCTTTTTAATAAAATGTGTATTTACTACTATAGTTTACCCAGAAATAAAATTCTAGCTTGTGTATAAATTGGGCCATACCCGGATCAATTCCAATAGAATGATTGGGATTGGTCCGAAGAAAATGTTCCTATTTCCTGATACAGCTGAAAATTACCCACAATCGATGATGCACCATACACGATCCGACGGGCGTACCACATTGTGAGATTGGATGGTTTATGGGCCCCTTCAGAACCTAAGGCCCACTACAAACACAATGTGGTTTTGTTTTCCCCCCCACTATTTTGCAGGGAGATTTTGTGCATTTTTATTCCTGGTGAACTTGATTTATCCCACTGACCCAGACAAACGAGCAGCTAGGGGATTCTTGCATAGCACAATGTGTGCATACATTCAGTAATTCATCACACATGTGTTCTACACAGGGACATTTCTTTATGGTAAAGGGGCACATACACCAACAATACTGATGATCCATGATTGGATCATCGACCAAACATGGTCTAAACATCGTCAGCCATTGCATGAGTGGCCTTTTAATGTGGGGCTTAGAGACAAAACAGAAGGTAGAGGTCTAATAACTTTCAAATGTAGTTGAAGTCCACTGGCTTACAGTTCATCCAATCACATTAGGCCCTGTGCCCCTTATGTGCTCCCACCCTAAATACCCATCACAAGCACTAAGGTCCTTTTATCAGAATCAGCCTACAAAGCGAAGAGGGGTAGGTATTTTCTAGTTAGGGTTTGAACTAATGGCTTAATACACACATGTAAAGCTGCTTTTAAACATGATAAGGCTGCTTTATACATGGTAAGGCTGCTTTCATACATTTAAGGTGCTTTCATACTTGTAAGGCATACTTTCAACATGTTAAGGCTACTTTCATACATGTGAGTAAGACTACTTTCATACATGTTAAGGCTGCTTATTCATACATTGTAAGGGCTACTTTCATACATGGTAAGGCTGCTTTCATACATTGGCAAAGGCTCTTTCATACATGGTAAGGCTGCTTTCATACATTGTAAGGCTACTTTATACATGGTAAGGCTGCTTTCATACATGGTAAGGCTGCTTTCATACATGTAAGGCTGCTTTCTAACATGTGTACAGGCTACTTTCAATGGTAGGCGCTTACTACATGGTAAGGCTGCTTTCTACAATTGTAAGGGCTACTTTTCACATGGTAAGGCTGCTTTCATACTTGTAAGGGGCTACTTCATACATGGTAAGGCTGCTTTCATACATACAGGTCAAGGCTGCTTTCATACATTGTAAGGTACTTTCATACATGTGCAAGGCTACTTCATACATGGTAAGGCTGCTTTCATACATAGTAAGGCTGCTTTCATACATTGGTAAGGCTACTTTCTGCCATGCACAGGTATTTTCATCATGTAGGCTGCTTTCATAAAGGTAGGCCGCTTTCATACATGGTAAGGCGCTTTCTATATGGTAAGGCTGCTTTCAACATGGTAAGCCGCTTTCATACATGGTAAGGCGCTTTCAAACACTGGTAAGGCTGCTTTCATACATGGTAAGGCCGCTTTCATACATTGTAATGGAACTGCTTCATACTGTAAGTGCCGCTTTCATACATGGTAAAGCTGCTTCATACATGGTAAGGCTACTTTCATACATGGTATGGCTGCTTTCATACTTAGGTAAGGCCTTTCATACATGGTAAGGCTGCTTTCATCATCGTAAGGCTCTTTCATACATGGTAAGGCTGCTTTCATAACTGGTAAGCTATCTTTTCATACATGGTAAGGCTACTTTCATACATGTAAGGCTGCTTTCACACGGCATTATTCTTGAGCAGTTCCCAAATTAAAGGGAAAGTGGAATTTCCCCTCCTCTCCATATTTAACCTTATTTAAAATAAACTAAGTAGATTTGTTACTGGCTTTTTAAAATATATTTTTCTAGGGCTTTTAAATTTTTTTTACCAGGAATATAATATTCTTTGCTGTTATTAGGGTCACTAATTCTGGCAACCAGAGTCATCAATGTCAGGTACATTTTATTGTGGTTTCACCTAAAGCCTCGACACACGCACACCTTCTACACAACACAAATGGCCCTTTTCACCAATAAACGCGTATGACTGCCCGGTTACACATAGATTGTCATCTGACGTTGCATTTGTCATGTGTCTGAAGCTTTGGGCTGGTGCACACTGTATGTGTGTACTTAGATTTAAAGGTATATACAATTACCCAACAAGCATTGTATGGTGTGCTTAGCTTTACAGGTATATACAGATTACCCAACACAAATTGGCACGTGTGTACTTAGCTTTAAAGGAACATACAGATTACCCAACATGCATTGCATGTGTGTACTTAGCGTTAAAGATCACATACAGATTACCCAACATGCATGGTATGTGTGTACTTAGCTTTCAAGGTACATACAAATTACCAACACAAATTGCACATGTGTACTTAGCTTTCTAGGTATATACAGATCACCCACCACGCATTGCACGTGTGTACTTAGCTTTCAAGGTACATACTGGGGAGGGCTGGGGGACAGTATGCCATGCAGACCACCCACATTACCTTTTTACTATAGGTGGTTGGAAACTACAACTCCCAGCAACCAAGCATGCTGGGAGTTGTAGTTTCCAAACATCTACAGTGGAAAGGTATTAGGGTTACTGTATACCCTCGGCTTATACTCGGGTCAATCATCTTTTCTAATTTTTGAGGCAAAAATGGTGCCTCGGCTTATACTCGAGTCGGCTTACTCGAGTATATACGGTATATTGTTTACCCAACAAGCATTACACGTGTGTACTTGCTTCAAAGGTATAGAAGCATCGCACCTTTGTTCTTGGTCTTTAAGGTATATAGAGATTACCCAGCAGGCATTGCACGTTTGTTCTTAGTTTTCAAGGTATGTAGAGATTACCCCAGCAGGCATTGCACGTGTATACTTAGCTTTAAAGTTCATACAGATTGCCCAACGCGCATTGCACTTGTGTACTAAGCTTTAAAGGTATATACAGATTACCAACACATATTCCATGTGTGTTCTGAGCTTTTAAGGTATATACAGATTAATCAACACGTACTGCATGTGTGTACTTAGCTTTACGATTAACCAACAAGTATTGCACTGTGGTACTTAGCTTAAAGGTTTGTACAGATTACCCCACACGCATTGAACGTATGTACTTAGCTCTACAGGTATATACAGATTACGCAACACGTATGCACATGTGTAGTTAGCTATACAGGTATATACAGATTACCCAACACGCATTGCACGTGTGTACTTAGCTTTAAAGGCATATACAGATTACCCAACACGCATTGTACGGGTGTAGTTAGCTATAAAGGTAATACAGATTACCCAGCACCATTGCACTGTGTACTTAGCTTTACAGGTATATACAGATTACCCAACACGCATTGCACGTGTGTACTTAGCTTTAAATATACCGTAGAGCTAACTACACCCGTACAATGCGTGTTGGGTAATCTGTATATACCTGTATAGCTAACTACACCCGTACAATGCGTGTTGGGTAATCTGTATATACCTGTAAAGCTAAGTACACACGTGCAATGCGTGTTGGGTAATCTGTATATACAAGCTAAGTACACACGTGCAATGCGTGTTGGGTAATCTGTATATACCTGTATAGCTAACTACACCCGTACAATGCGTGTTGGGTAATCTGTATATGCCTTTAAAGCTAAGTACACACGTGCAATGCGTGTTGGGTAATCTGTATATACCTGTATAGCTAACTACACATGTGCAATACGTGTTGCGTAATCTGTATATACCTGTAGAGCTAAGTACATACGTTCAATGCGTGTGGGTAATCTGTACAAACCTTTAAAGCTAAGTACACACGTGCAATACTTGTTGGTTAATCTGTAAAGCTAAGTACACACATGCAGTACGTGTTGATTAATCTGTATATACCTTAAAAGCTCAGAACACACATGGAATATGTGTTGGGTAATCTGTATATACCTTTAAAGCTTAGTACACAAGTGCAATGCGCGTTGGGCAATCTGTATGTAACTTTAAAGCTAAGTATACACGTGCAATGCCTGCTGGGTAATCTCTACATACCTTGAAAACTAAGAACAAACGTGCAATGCCTGCTGGGTAATCTCTATATACCTTAAAGACCAAGAACAAGGTGCGATGCTTCTATACCTTTTGAAGCTAAGTACACACGTGTAATGCTTGTTGGGTAAACAATATACCGTATATACTCGAGTATAAGCCGACTCGAGTATAACCGAGGCACCCATTTTTGCCTCAAAAATTAGAAAAGATGATTGACCCGAGTATAAGCCGAGGGTATACAGTAACCCTAATACCTTTCCACTGTAGATGTTTGGAAACTACAACTCCCAGCATGCTTGGTTGCTGGGAGTTGTAGTTTCCAACCACCTATAGTAAAAAGGTAATGTGGGTGTCTGCATGGCATACTGTCCCCCAGCCCTCCCCCAGTATGTACCTTGAAAGCTAAGTACACACGTGCAATGCGTGGTGGGTGATCTGTATATACCTAGAAAGCTAAGTACACATGTGCAATTTGTGTTTGGTAATTTGTATGTACCTTGAAAGCTAAGTACCACATACATGCATGTGGTAATCTGTATGTATCTTTAACGCTAAGTACACACATGCAATGCATGTTGGGTAATCTGTATGTTCCTTTAAAGCTAAGTACACACGTGCCAATTTGTGTTGGGTAATCTGTATATACCTGTAAAGCTAAGCACACACATACAATGCTTGTTGGGTAATCTGTATATACCTTTAAATCTAAGTAACACCATACAGTGTGCACCAGCCCAAAGCTTCAGACACCATGACAAATGCAACGTCAGATGACAATCATATGTGTAACCGGGCAGTCATACCGCGTTTATTGTGTGAAAAGGGCCTTTGTCTGTTGTGTAGAAGGTGTGCGTGTGTCGAGGCCTTTAGGTAGAAACCACAATAAAATGTACCCTTGACATTGATGACTCTGGTTGCCAGAATTAGTGACCCTAATAACAGCACAGAATATTATATTCCTGGTAAAAAAAATTTAAAAGCCCTAAAAAATATATTTAAAAAGCCAGTAACAAATCTACTTAGTTTTATTTAAATAAGGTTAAATATGGAGAGGAGGGGAATTCCACTTTCCCTTTTAATTGTGGAACTGCTCAAGAATAATGCCCGTGTGAAAGCAGCCTTACATGTATGAAGTAGCCTACATGTATGAAAGTAGCCTTACCATGTATGAAGCACCTTACCATGTATGAAAGCAGCCTTACCATGTATGAAAGCAGCCTTACCATGTATGAAAGTGCCTTACCATGTATGAAAGCGCCATACCATGTATGAAAGTAGCCTTACCAGTATGAAAGCAGCTTTACCATGTATGAAGCGGCCTTACCATGTATGAAAGCAGCCTTACAAGTATGAAAGCGGCCTTACCAGTTATGAAAGCAGCCTTACCATGTTTGAAGCAGCCTTACCATGTATGAAAGCGGCCTTACCATGTTTGAAAGCACCTACCATATATGAAAGCGGCCTTACCATGTATGAAAGCGGCCTTACCATTTATGAAAGCAGCCTTACCATGTATGAATAGCCTTGCCATGTATGAAATAGCCTTACCATGTATGAAAGCAGCCTTACTAGTAGGAAAGCACCTTACCATGTATGAAAGTGCCTTGCCATGTATGAAAGTCCCTTACAATGTATGAAAGCGCCTTACCATGTATGAAAGCAGCCTACATGTTGAAGAGCCTTACATGTATGAAAGCAGCCTTACCATTTATGACAGTAGCCTTACAATGTATGAAACCCGCCCTTACCATGTATGAAAGCAGCCTTACCATGTGAAAAGTGCCTTACAATGTATGAAAGAGCCCTTACAATGTATGAAAGCAGCCTTACCATGTATGAAAGCAGCCTTACCATGTATGAAAGTAGCCTTACAATGTATGAAAGCAGCCTTACCATGTATGAAAGTAGCCTTACAATGTATGAAAGCAGCCTTACCATGTATGAAAGTAGCCTTACAATGTATGAAACAGCCTTAACATGTATGAAAGTAGCCTTACCATGTATGAAAGTAGCCTTAACATGTATGAAAGTAGCCTTACAATGTATGAAAGCACCTTAACATGTATGAAAGCAGCCTACCATGTATGAAAGCACCTTATCATGTTTAAAAGCAGTCTTACCATGTTGTATTAAGCCATTAGTTCAAACCCTAACTAGAAAATACCATACCCCCTCTCGCTTTGTAGGCTGATTCTGATAAAAGTGACCTTAGTGCTTGTGATTGGGTATTTAGGGTGGGAGCACATAAGGGGCACAGGGCCTAATGTGATTGGATGAACTGTAAGCCGTGGACTCAACTACATGTATAGAAAGTTATTAGACCTCCTACCTTCTGTTTTGTCCTCTAAGCCCCACAATTAAAAGGCCACTCATGCAATGGCTGACGATTGTTAGACCATGTTGGTCGATGATCCAATCATGGATCACATATTGTTGGTGTATGTGCCCCTTTACCATAAAGAAATGTCCCTGTAGAACACATGTGTGATGAATTACTGAATGTATGCACACATTGTGCTATGCAATCCCCTAGCTGCTCGTTTGTCTGGGTCAGTGGGATAAATCAAGTTCACCAGGAATAAAAATGCACAAAATCTCCCTGCAAAATAGTGGGGGGGAAAACAAAACCACATTGGTTTTTGTAGTGGGCCTTAGTGTCTGAAGGGGCCCATACACCATCCAATCTCACAATGTGGTCGCCCGTCGGATCGTGTATGGTGCATCATCTGATGTTGGGTAATTTTCAGCTGTATCAGAAATAGGAACATTTTCTATCGGACCAATCCCAATCATGCTATTGGAATTGATCCGTGTATGGCCCAATTTATACACAAGCTAGAATTTTATTTCTAGGGTAACTATAGTAGTAAATACAATTTTATTAAAAAAGACCTTAAAGGGAATATCCACCCACCCAGTTAATAATTTAAACTTACCTCCCCATAACTAAAAACCCCAGACCGCAGTACCAATTTACGCAGTTATTCAAAGCCGCGACAAATGACATCACACCCAATGACTGACTGCTGCAGACCACAACACCTCCTCTGCGCATTACTGCTTGCAACAACCTTGTACAGCTTAAAGGATATCTCCACCCTGAATTTTTTCCCTGTATTGTAGACCCGCAACCGCCATGATTATTTAGTTGAAAAAGAAGCAGAACTCTTCTACTGTCGTTCGATTCCCCAGCACTCTGATCCAGACCATCTGCTTGCCGGTACTGCAAGTGAGTGCCAGACACCTCTCAGAGGACAGAAAGCAGGGACTGGATGACTCACTGACAGCTCCTACTCTTCAATTTTCTTACCTTGCACAGTAATGCAGGAGAACCATTTGGAGCAGTGGTGTAAGTAGGATTTTTTACACTACACAGTGGGGCCAGTAGTGGGTTAATTTTAGTTTGTGGGGGTGGACATGTCCTTTAAAAAGGAAGCAGCAATAATAGGGGCTTTGGTAGTGGAGGATGTATAGTATAGTATTGAGGTTAATAAAGACATATGTCCATCCAGTCCAGCATACTCAGCAATACCCCATTTTCTGCCTAAATGTTTCCAGAGGAGGGAACAACTCCACCAGAATTATAAACGGGGGAAAATTCCCTTCTGACTCCAAGTGACAATCGGAAAATCCCTGGATTAACTCTACTCCATGTACAATACCAGTAACCTGCAACATTCCTTGTTTTAGAAACTCTGTATGAATTTTATATATGGCCTTATAATATTTACTAGGGGGGAAGCTCAGTAGACCAATAAAAACAGTTGCCCTTGGAATTCTCAGATAAACACGTTCCCACTGAATAAGGGAATACATCAGCTGTCTACATATATTCCTCCTCGCGTTGGTCTTCTTACATAAAA
>JAACNH010003327.1:0-29998 GCA_019447015.1 Hymenochirus boettgeri
TGGGGATGGTTACGGTTATAAACATCGTTACTAGGGTCTGGTTTAGGTGTATTAGTGGGGATGGTTACAGTTATAAACATCGTTACTAGGCTCTGGTTTAGGTGTATTAGTGGGGATGGTTACGGGTATAAACATAGTTACTAGGGTCTGGTTTAGCTGTATTAGTGGGGATGGTTACGGTTATAAACATCGTTACTAGGGTCTGGTTTAGGTGTATTAGTGGGGATGGTTACGGTTATAAACATCGTTACTAGGGTGCTACTTAGCGAAGACTTAGAAAAAAAATGGGGGAAAGAGATCAAAATTTGGGATCACTTTGATAACAAACTATTGATCTTTGGCACTGAATGAAAACGCATTCCTGGAAAATGAATTTAGGGAAGTGATTTTGCGTATCGGGATCGAATGGGAAACACGGATTTATGCCCGTTTATTCCATAGTGCGGGTATCATTTCCCTAAAGGATGATTTGATGTCTTCATCTTTGGGAATGATCCCCAAAAAAAGGGAAATGACACAAAAAAATCTTAAAGTAGATACACCACACTTTTTTTTTTTTTTACCAAAAACTATAAATTAAGCAAAAACGTTGTCTTATCCAAGGATCCAAGCTGTCTCAGGTGAGGATCCCTGGTAAAGAACGCAGAACAGCGATCATTTATTTTGTTGGATTTCAAGGGAAACAAGCCATTAGTTTCGTAGGAAAGTTGCCAGAGGGTACCAAATAAAAAGACCGTATTGATTTATCCCCTAGGATCAGGCCAAAGTGTGCAAAAAACTTGTGGACTCTCCGTACTAACTGGTTTCTACTAAAAGGGGAAGTGGGGAGAAGGGGTGGGGGTGGGTTGTGGCGTTTTTAATTTTTTTGTAATTGCAATTGCGATGGATCCAATTGAGCTAGTTGGTTTGGCCCCGTATCTGTTTGAACACCCCTTATTGCATACCGTTTGATTCAGGACATGTGGGAGATTGCCGTTTTAGTGGCTTTTTTACTTGCCGCGGGGTGGGTTTAGGTAGAGATTTCAACCATTGAGTCCTCGATTTTTTTTTCACAAAATCTCTAAAAGCACGGCGTTCTAGTTCAGGATAACAGCCCGCCTGGAATTCTCATGTATTATGTTTTTTTTAACGGAAAGCATGCTCCCTACGGAGCTGAAGGTGTGTAGCTTCCCAAAATATATAGTTTGTTGGGGGGCGGGGAAGTTCCAAGTTGATTAGGCTGTTCAACTTAACGAACACTTTGCTTGTTTTTCTTGCAGTGGATTTTAGACTTGGGCCTCGTCCAATTGGAGCTAGTGGTGGCCCCGTCTCGTTTGATCCCACCCTTATGGAATCACGTTTTGATGCAGGATATGTGGGAGATTTGACATTCGTGGGGTTTTTTGGATTGTCAAAAGGGTTTAGGTAGGATTTTCAAACCCTTTTGAATATCTTATTGTATTTTCACAAAAACCTCGTAAAACACGGACTTCTTTGGATCAGTGGGTCTGGAATTCTTCTGTATGCTATGAAAAGCCAGGCATTGTAACATAGCTGAGAGGTGTGTAGATGTCCAAACTATATAGTTCTGTGGGAGAAATTTCCATGTTTCGGGACTGTTCCTTAGAAAAAAGGTAGGCTGTTCCAATGTACAGAGCATTGCATCTTTCTTGTTATATTGCGATTGCTGCATGCGTCCCATTTGAGCTAGTTGGTTGGCCAGATGCTCTGTGGCATATCCATCGCATGATGGCAGAACGTTTGATTCAGAACATGTGGGAGATTGATATTTAGTGGGGGATGTTTATTTGTTGGGGGCATTTCCAAGTTTGGGGCTGTTGGAAATTACAGCGCACTTGTTTTTTCTTGTAAATTATAACTTGTGGCATGTGTCCCATAGCTGAGTAGTTGTGGGTGGCCATGTCCATGTGTCATTTTTTTCCGAGCATAGGGCATACGTTTGATATCAGGGCAGTTTGGAAGTTTGATAATGACAAGTTTTTTTTATATAATGGACATGGAAATTTGCCATTGATTTAAATTGAATTGCATTTTTATAATTTTATCCTGAAATTATGGTAGAACATTAAAAAAGCGAAAATTTTACCATGGAAAACTCCGCCCCCCACACCATATGGTGGTATGCATAATTAAAAGAATACACCATGTGTAGCTGAAGACTGTGTTGTAGATTCCAAAAATATATAGTTTGGGGGGATTTCTAATATAGAGGGGTGTTTAGTTCTGACAAATCTGAAGTGGCTGTTGCTGTAATGGCCATGTTCATTGGCTCATTTGGGGTAGTGATTCCACGTTTGGCAGTGGTAAACCATCATAGGGCATATACCGTTGATTCGGGGACATTTGGCAAGATGGATATTTGGTAAATTTTTTTACTTACTTGTAATTTTTTTGGCAGGATTTATACCTTCGGAGTGTTTTTTCCAAATTTTTTAGAAAATATGCTAAATAAAACACTGGAACTTCTACGAAGAACTGGCCCACACCATTGGATGTCTACGAATGAACAAACTACAGAATTTCGTTTAGATAAGGGGTGGGTTTGAGAAATATGGTTTGTGGGGGTGTTTTGTGGGGAAAAAATTTGCAGGACTGTTCAAATTAGATTGCATGAATATTTTTGCTGTTTTCTGAAGCCATCGGCATTGTCTCACTTTTGGCTTTCGCTTCCAAGTCAGCGTGTGTAACCACACATATGGGCATACCGTTTGATTCAGGCCATTGGGAGGATTGCTATTTTATAGTAGCCTTTTTTTTACATTCCATGAGGTTTTGGCATGATTTCTACCTTTTGAAGTTGGTTTTTGTTCATTTTTTCCGAAACTGCGAATTCTATGAAGAAATGCGCCAACACCCATTGATGGTATGAGAATGAACAAACTACAGTGTTACATAGCTGAAGGTGTGTAGATTTCAGGAATATATAGTTTGTGGGGGGTATTTTCTAAGTTACGGGGGTGTTTTGTGTGGAAAAAAATGAAGACTGTCAAAATTCGGAATTGGCTAAATATTTTCGCTGTTTCTGAGCCATAGTGCATTGTCGCACTTTGTGGTTTTCGCTCAACGTCCGCGTGTGTAACCACAAATTATGGCGACCGTTTGAGTCAGCGAGCATTTGGGTAGAGATTGATATTTAGTCAACTTTTTTTTACATCCATGATAAGGTTTGGATGAATTCTACCTTTGAAGGTGCTTTTTGTTCATTTTCAGGACAAATGCAACACTTCTACGAAGAAATTGCGCCACGCCATTGATGGTATGAATGAAAAAATACGTGTACATAGCCGGAAGGTGTGTAGATTTCAGGAATATATAGTTTGTGGGGGTGATTTCTAAGTTTCGGGGGGTTTTGTGGAAAAAACTGCGACTGTCAAAAATCGGAATGGCTAAATATTTTCGTGTTTCTGAGCCATAGTGCATTGTCTCACTTTGTGGCTTTCGCTTCCACGTCCCGACCGTGTGTAACCACACAATATGGTCATACCGTTGAGAATCAGGACATTTGGGAGAATTGATATTAGTAAATTTTTTTACTTCCATAGGTTTGGATGACTTCTACTTTGAAGTTTGTTTTTTGTTCATTTTTAGACAAATGCACAAACTTTACGAAGAATGGCTGTCCCACGCCATGATGGTATGAATGAACAAAACTACAGTGTTACATAAGTGAAGGTGTGTAGATTTCAGGAAATATAGTTTGTGGGGGTATTCTAAGTTACGGGGGTTTTTGTTGAAAAAAAATGCAGACGTCCAATTCGGAGTTGGCTAAAATATTTTGCCGTTTCTGAGCCATCGTTGCATTGTCCACTTTGTGGCTTTTCGCTTCCACGTCAGCGTGTGTAACCACACATATGGCATTTTTTAACCCCGGTTTGATTCAGGACATTTGGGAGATTGATATTGGTAACTTTTTTACATTCCATGGGTTTTGGCGATGATTTCTACCTTGTTGATGTTGTTTGATGTTAATTTTTTTGAAAAATCTGGTAAAAGTGCAAAACTTCTACGAAGAACTGCGCCCAGTACCACCTTATGATGGTATCACACATGACCGACACCTACAGCCGTTACATAGACTGATGGGTGTGTAGGATTTCAGGAATATATGTTTGTGTGGGGATTTCTGAGCTTGGGGGTGGTGATTTTTGGAAAAAACTGCAGGGACTGTTCACATACCAAAAAAATGGCCCTATTTGTTTTGCTGATACTGACATTGGCTACATGGTCACGCCATGGTTAGTTGGTAGCAAGTTCTCTGGGTACACCCATTGAATGTGGCATACCGTTTCCATTCGCCGCGAGGGGTTAGGCTTTGATCATTTGAGATGCACCCCACTCGGTGTGTTGAAACTTTCTCCATAGTTTTTAGCGAAATTCGCATGTAGATTTTGTCTTCTGATTACAGTTGAGAGAAAAAAAAGGAAAATCGAGAAAACAATTACAATGGACGAAGAGCGTGCGTCCGGTAATCTGCCTTTTGATCACAAAACTTACCCACTATAAAAATCCTGGCGGGTGTGTAGTTTTAAAAATATGTCTCACTTGTGGGAGTTTAGTTAATTTGGTAGAAATCTATGTTAACTGTCAGTAGTGGTTATACATTTTAATTTGGTGTGGGTAATATTCTTGATGGTGCAAGTTTTAGTTGGGGGAGTCTCCTGTACAGGAAAGAGTGCGCCGGTGGTACCTACTATAAATCTGGTAATCGTTGTACTCGGGAGTATCAGAGCTTTTAGAAACAGTAAGATTTTTTGTGTAACCTTAAAGATAAACTATAAAAAAACATGCGGAAAAATCCATGAAAATTGCAAATTTTTTCATTTTTTTTTTAATATTTTACCATAATTCCGAGGTAAAAATTTCCAGAAGAAACGTTACAAAATCTGATTACCATGTTAAAGTACACTTGTGCTGAAAAAAACACTGTAAATACATGAGTTTAGCAAGGTTTTCCTACGCTGTAAAATAGTTTAAAGCGATGAGGAGGGGGGGGGGGGGCGAGGGGGGGGGGGGTGGGCAAAAATCAGAAAAATTTCTCTGGAAGTTAAAGCAAAAAAAAAAATGAAAATCTCCTGGCCGTGAAAGGGGTTTAGGGCACGTACATTAAGCACCAGCCACTGGTTAGATATGTTGATGACACCTGGTTTATTAAAACCACCAGAAGCGTTAAAAGCTTCACCGAACACCATTAAGCGGTGGACCAAAAACATTATAATCACAACGGGAAGAAGGGTATACAAAACAACAACTGGACTTTCTTGGACTGCTGGTAGAAGTTAAGGAAAATGGTAAAATGGAAGTAGAGGTTACAGAAAAACCACAAACACAGATCAGTATTTGATGTTTGACTCCCCACACACACCACCCTTTAGATCACAAGCTGGGGGTCTCAGAACCCTGCAAACACAGAGCCGACAACATCCCCAATAGCACAAGCGAAGGCTAAAGAAATGAAAAACATCTCAGGGAGCCCTTAAAAACTTGTGGATATCCAGGGACTGGGCCTTTGTCAAAAGAAGTAGAAGGAAAGAAAAGAACACGAATACAACAGGGCCAAGGGAGAAAAGCAGACAGGAGGAGAACATGGTCATCCCATGATGTAGCAGGGGTCTCCGAGAACTTAAGAAGAATTTTCAAAAACATCGTATCCCTGTCTGCTTCAAACAGAACAAAACAATGAGGCAGCAAGTGTACATCGGCAACCCAATACCAAAAACAAAAGAAAAGCGACATATATATGCAGTGAAGTGCAGTGAAGAATCTGATTGTATGTGGGGGAGACAAACAGCAACTGCCACGACGGATGGCCCAGCACAGCAGGCCAATTCCTCGGGTCAGGACCTCAGCCGGTATCTGATTTTAAGGAAAAGGACATACCTTTGGAAGATTGCATGTTAACCATACTGGCGAGAGGAACGTGACTGGTTCAGAGAGGTCGTTAAGGAGGCCATTTATGGAAAATAAGAAGAAACCAGCCTAAATAGAGGTGGGGGGTTCGACACCCAACTGTCTCGCCATGTACAATGCTGTTTTAACACCTTACTCTGGGCGCGTTCTATAACACCTCTTAGCCACTATCCTAATCACACCCTTAACACATGGGCATGTGATGTGATATGCTACTTGGGATTTCCAGGGTACCTATTGCACAGATTTTGTACAAGTCATTCTGAATGAGAAAGCCAGTCGGATGAATAGCGAAACGTTTTCAAGAAACTACATTTCAAGTACAGTTGACAAATTGAATACAACAGAATGAGTTAAGGATGATAATGTATAACCCTACTGGTAAATTAGAGTATATAGAAGTGATGGGGAGGTTCTGTGTCTATATAAGGGTACAAGGACACAGACTGAGTTATACAGGGAACTCCTGGAGTTACCACTCATGATGTGTAAGGGTAATGTTTCCCATACTGTAAATTATAAGGATATTAGATGTCACTGAGGAGTTCTGGGTCTATATAAGGTTAACAGAGGACCAGGCAACTCTGGGTACCACTCATGTATTATAAGGGATATGATACACCTACTGTAAATGTATAAGAATATTAGAAGAGTCACTGAGGAGTTCTGTGTCTATATAAAGGTATATAGGACACATCGACTGGGTTAATACAGTGAACATCTGGGTACCACTAAGTGATTATAAGGGATAATGGTATCCCCTATGAAAATTATAAGGATATCAGAAGTCACCTGAGGAGTTCTGGGTCTAATATAAAGGTATAAGGACAATACTGGGTTATACAGTGAACTCTGGGTACCAGCCATGTATTATAAGGGATAATGTATCACACTACTGTAAGATTATAAGAATATTAGAACGTCACTGAGGGAGTTCTGGTGTTATTATAAAGGTCATAAGGACACATACTGGGTTATACAGTGGAATTGGGTACCACTCAGTGTATTAAAAGAGATGAATGATCCCCTACTGTAACATTATAAGGATTATTAGCAAGTACTGAGGAGTTTCTGTCATAAAGGTACAAGGACCCAGGCTGAGTATAAAGGGAACTCTGCGGTACCAATCATAATCATAAGGATAATGTATCCCCTACTGTAAATTATGAAGGATATAGAAGTCACTGAGGACTTCTGTGTTATATAAAGGTACAAGGAACATATGAGTTATACACGGAATCTGGGTACCACTCATGGATTATAAGGGATAATGTATCCCCTACTGTAAATATAAGGATATTAGAGTCAAGAGGAGTTCTGTGTCTATATAAAGGTACAAGGACACAGACTGAGGTATACAGGGAACTTGGGTACCACTCAGTGTATTATAAGGGATATGTACCCCCTATGTAAAGTATTAAGGATATTCAGAAAGTACACTGAGGAGTTCTGTGTTATATACAGGTTACAAGGAACCACAGACTGAGTTAAAGGGAACGCTGGGTACAACTATGTATTATAAAGGGATATGTATCCCTACGTAAATTATAAGGGTATTAGAATCACTGAGGAGTTCGTGTTATATAAATACCGGTACACGGAACACAGGATCTGAGTTATCACAGGGAACCGCGGGGTACCACTCAGGTATTATAAGGGATAATGTATCCCCACAAAAATATAAGGATTTTAACTTAAAAGTCATCGAGGACTTCTGCAACTGTAAGGACAAGGTCCGGTAATTTGCCTGTCAACTATCATTTATGTAAGTTTAATACCCAGCGGTTGTAAGTACATTAGATTTAATAAATTGAAAGACTAGTATAGTGATTTTAGGTAGACATATTACTGCAGATACCGGAGATTGAAGGTATTTTATTGGCATCACCTTGAATAACCTAAATTAATTTCCAACTAGTCTGCAAGGTTATTTCCATATATCATTTCCCGTAAGTGTCCCCACCCATCAGCAACGTTGCAATTACTAGCTATTACTGACTAGCTATACAACCCGATAGCCTACAGTATTACTCCTGACTAGCTATACTAACCCAACTACCTATATTCATAACCGACTGAGTTTACTAGCAGACGGCTATTACTAGCAGACCGGCGATTACTAACAGACAGCTGTTAAACAGTACTAGCTGTTACTAACAGAATAGCTGTCTAACCGACAGTGTAACAGACTAGATATTAGCTATGACTAAGCGAGCTATACAAATAGGACCAGCTATTACACAATGGAACTAGCTATTGATAACAGACTAGAAAATTACTAAAAGACTAGCCTTATTATAACAGACTAGCAATATTACAACAGATACATATAAAGACTAGCTATTACAAATACGAGCATTGCTCATAGAAACTAACGAAGCATACTATTGAAACAGAATTACTAACAGACAGCAATTACTAACAGACTAGCATTACTATACAACGGCATACTAGATGCAAGTTACTAACCAGAACACTCAGCAATCCTTACTAACAGAACTAGTATTACAAATAGACTAGCATTGCTCAACAGAACTAAAGATATAAATTACTAACAGTACTAGCATAAAAGCTACATTACTAACAGCTAGACTAGTCAATCAATACTAACAGTAACTAACTATAACTACTATTAAACAGACTAGCTATTACTAACTACCGACTAGCTATTACTATACTAAAAGCTATTACTAACACGGGGACTAGCTATTACTAACAGATAGCTATTACTAACAGACTAGCTTTACTAACAGATACGCTATTACTAACAGATAGCTTATTACTAACAGACTACATTACTAAGCTAGCTATATGAACAGACAATGGGGCCTTCATACAGACAATAGCTAGCTACAGATACCTTACTAACGACTAGGACATTACGTAACAGATAGACATATAACAGTAGACACTAAACAGACTAGACATTACTAACAGACTAGACATTACTAACAGACTAGACATTACTAACAGACTAGACATTACTAACAGACTAGGCATTACTAACAGACTAGGCATTACTAACAGACTAGATATTACTAACAGACTAGCTATTACTAACAGACTAGCTATTACTAACAGACTAGACTAGCTATTACTAACAGACTAGACTAGCTATTACTAACAGATCCTAGGACTAGCTATAGCTATACTAACGATAACTCATACGACGACTAGCTTTACTGAACAGAATAGACAAGCTATTACTAACAGACTAGTCTATACAATACGATTCGCTAAACTGTAGACTAGACTAGCTATTACAACAGGGAATAGAATAGCTCTAGTTACTAACAGGATAGACTAGCTATTACTAACAGGACTCGACAGATATTACTAACAGACGACAGCTATACTAACAGACTAGACTATTATAACAGACTAGCTATTACTAACAGACTAGCGTCTACGAGACTAGACTAGCTATTACTAACAGAGCTAGATAGCATTACTAAACTAGCAACTAACGACTAGTATTACTAACAGATAGTCTATTATTAAACGACAGGCTACTACAGTGCTAATACTAAACAGGACTAGCTAGTCACTAACAGACTGTTATTAAGGCAGAAAATTAGACCCCACAATAATCAGTGTAAAGGAAAACTAAACCAAATCAAACTAAATGAAAATGTAAATAAACAAACACATATCAACACTTTGACAAATAAAGATGTCCTTTCTTTAATGGTGCAAGTTGATAATTACTTATTACCCACTTAGTACGTGAACCTGCCTAAGCTTTCATTGGGTCAGATGACTCCTAGTCCAGTTCTTCTTCCTCTATTCTTTACCTGTAATAGTTCTGGGTCTCGGCTTCTTGAACCCTTGCAAGTAATGAACAAACAGGGGCCATGTAAACGTAACATGCATCAGAATTGTCAGACAAAAGAGAAGTATTAGGTTGATTTTAATTGGGGGGTAAACTTGCTACATGAATTTCGAGACTAGACCCTTGTATTACCAGATTCGCTAAGGAATGCTTGTGTGTAAAGAGTCTAGAAGGGTCTCTAGAGCCAGCAGTAATTAAAAATTGTACAGATCCAAAAACTAAATAATAAATTATGATGAGTGTGTATATATTTGAATATCTGTATGAATATGATATTACTGAATTCAATGTGAGAAATAATACAATATACAATGACATAGTAATGACATAAAAATAGTTCTGCATGTAAAAGTTTGAGAAAAAACTGGTTTAAGGTAGGTATTAACACAAGTCACTGAACATCAAATGAATACTAGTGTTTGTGATGAACTCCTGGTGTATTACCCCTACAGGAAGTGGACCTGTAGAGCATGGGGTCCAGATGATTTTCACGAGTTCAGATCTCCTTTCTTCAGTTTTCTATCTGGGATATTTTGGTTTCCATCTTACAAACCTGCACAATAAAACAGACTGAGTATAATGTAAGACTGGGGTCCCTTGGTGAGGATATTCCTTGTACATTATTCAGGATCTTGTTACAAGATAGTGTGAACTATTGGTTTTAATATTAAACAGGAAAGTTCTGATGAGGAAGGTAAACCCCCTGTTTCAGTGGAAACTGCGCCCAAGATTGTGCCGCCAATTGCCATGCTTCAAAAAAATTCACAACAGTCCGTCCCATTCTGAGCTCATGACAGCTCCAACCACTATCCCAACAGATAAACCATGACATGGATCAATTATTTTAACAACTCAATCAAACTGAAATGTGCTGGACCGATCGTATGTATTTTAACTTTCTAACGTTGCCTGTTTGGTTTCCACATTGAGGTGAAAGATTTACTTTCATACCAACGTTAATGTTTAACTGTCTTTAATGATGATTGCTAATTCCCCATGTTTACACCTATTGAGATGGTAGATGTAGTCAGGGATGTGTGTACAATGATCCAGGACAAACGATTCACATGTCTGTACATTGTCTTTCATCTGCAGTAGAATGCGCATGGAGAAGTCAAATTAAGTAGTTCAGGTGGAGGATGTAATACAGGGGAGATGGGGTAATGTCAGGGACACAGGATTCCAGTCTGCGTCACTTGGTCCCAGTCCCACAGACAGTACGGGAGGAAGGTAAATACCTTACCCGAGTAGTCTAGGTTGGAGGAGTACGTACAGGGGATGATGCGGTAATGTCAGGGACACAGATTCCGCGATCGTCACTTGGTCCCTCAGTCCACAGAGTACAGGGCGAGAAGGTTAAACTCCCTACCGCAGTAGTCAGGATGGAGATGTTGTAGTACAGGGATGATGGAGTAATGTCAAGGACACAAGATTGCGATTTCTCACTTGGTCCTTCAGTCCCAAAGACAGTACAGGGAGAAGGTTAAATCCCTTAACCAGTCGTCAGGCTGGGAGAGGTAGTCAGGGGGATGATGGGTAAGTGTCAGGACAACAGATTCGCCAGTCTGTGGCACTTGGTCCTTCAGTCCCACAGACGGACAGGGGAGGAAGGATAAATCCTTAACCCAGTAGTTCCAGGCTGGAGATGTAGTACAGGGGATGGATGGTAAGTCAGGACGGACCAGATTCCAGTCGTCACTTGGTCCTCAGTCCACAGACAGTAAAGGGCGGAACGGTAAATCCCTTAACCCAGTAGTCCAGGCGGAGAGTAGTACAGGGGATGATGGGTAAGTCAGGGACACAGAATCCCAGTCCGTACTTGGTCCCTCGTCCCACAGACAGTACAGGGAGCGAAGGTAAAGCCCGTACCCAGTATAGTCCAGGTGGAGATGATACAGGGGTGGGGCAATGTCAGGTGACACAGATTCCCAGTCCGGTACTTGTGTCCGCTCGTCCCAAGACAGTACAGGGGAGGAAGGTAAATCCTACTTACCCAGTGAGTCCAGGCTGGAGACCATCACGATGTAGTACAGGGGATGCTGGGTATAATGTCATGGGACACACAGACTTCCCAGTCTGTCTTGGGTCACTCAGTCCCACAGACAGTACAGGGGAGGAAGGTAAATACTAATCCCCATGGTGTAGTCCAGGCTGGAGATGAGTACAGGGGACTGAGGGTTGAATGTACAGGGAACAGATTCCCAAGTCTGTCACTGTGTCCCTCAGTCCCTACAGACAAGTACAGGCGATGAAGCGTAAATCCTTACCCAGTAGTCCAGGTGGAGATGTAGTACAGGGGGATGATGGGGAGTAAATTCCAGGGACACCAGATTCCCAGTCATGTCACTTGTCCCGCCAGTCCCCACAGGACAGTACAGGTAGGAAGGTAAATCCACTTACCCAGTAGTCCAAGGCTGGAGACTGTAGGACAGGGGATGACGGGTAATGTCAGGGACACAGAGTTCCACGTCCGTCACTTAGATCCCTCAGTCCCACAGACAGTACAGGGAGGAAGTGAAATCCTCCACCCAGTAGTCGCAGGCTTGGAGATGTAGTACCATGGGCATGATTGGGTATGTTCAGGGGCCACAGGATTCCCAGTCTGGACTTAGGATCGCCTAGGTCCCACAAGACAGTTACGGGGGAGGAAGGTTAAATCCCCTTACCCAGTAGGTCCAGGCTGGCGAGACCTGTAGTACAGGGGATGATGAGGTAATTCATGGCCAGATCCCAGCTGTCACGTGGTCCCTCAGTCCACAGACAGTACAGGAGGGAAGGTAAATCCCTTACCCAGTAGTCAGGCTGGAGATTAATACAGGGGATGAGGGTATGTTCATGGACACAGATTCCCAGTCTGTCACTTTCTGGTCCCTCAAGTCACAGGACCGTTACAGGGAGAAGGTAAATCCTTACCCAGTAGTACAGGCTGGAGATTGTAATACAGGGGATGAGGGTAATGTACATGGACACAGAATTCCCAGTGTCACTTGGTTCCCTCAGCCCACAGACAGTACATGGAGGAAGGTAAACCTTCCCAGTACCTGGAGTATACAGAAGGGTAAGATCAGTCCAGCTGTCACTGGTCAGCCATAACAGTCGGGAAGGATATACCTAACGAGCAAGGGGATGTGTACAATGATGGGTAAGTCAGGGACACAGCATTCCCAGTCTGTCACTGGTCCCTCAGCTGTCCCACAGAACAGTACAGGGTAGGAACGGTAAATCTTCCCAGTAGTCCAGGTTGGAGTATGTAGTACAGGGGATGATGGGAAGTCATGGCACAGATCCGGTCTGTCACTTGGTCCCTCAGTCCACAGACAGTACAGGGAGGAGGTAAATCCTTACCAGTTAGGTCCAGGTTGGAGACCCTGTAGTAACAGGGGGTATAGGGTAAATGTCATGGACAAGATTCCTGATCTGTCACTCTGGTCCATCAGTCCCACAGACAGTACAGGGAGGAAGGTAAATCCCTTACCCAGTAGTCCAGGCTGCGATGATGTACGTACAGGTGATGAGGGTAATGTCAGGGACAAGATTCCAGTCCGTCAGCTTGGTCCTCAGTCCCACAGACAGTACAGGGAGGAAGGTAAATCCCTTACCCATCTAGTTCCAGGATGGAGATGTAGTACAGGGGATGATGGTCAATGTCAGGGGACAAGATCCCAGTCTGTTCACTTGGTCCACTCAGCCCACCGACAGTACAGGGAGGAAGGTCAAACCCTTACCCAGAGCCAGGCTGGAGAGTAGTAGTACAGGGGATGATGGGTAATGTCAGGGACAAGATTCCAGTCCGGTGACACTGGTCCCTCTGAGGTCACCCACAGCAGTACAGGGAGGAAGGGTTAATCCCGACCCAGTAGTCCAGGTTGGAGATGAGATAAGGGGATGATGGGTAATTGTCTATGGCACAGATTCTGGTCGTGTCTAATGTGGTCCTCGTCCCACACGACAGTACAGCGAGACGGGACATCCTTACCCAGTAGTCCAGCTGGAGATGTAGTACAGGGGATGATGGGAATGTCAGGGGCACACAGTTCCCAGTCGTCACTTGGGTCCCTCAGTCCCACAGACACGTACAGGGAGAACCGGTAAAATCCTTACCAGTAGTCAGCTGGAGATGTAGTACCGGGGATGATGGGTAATGTCAGGGACACAGATTCCCGTCTGTCAATTTGGCCCCAGTCCCACAGGACAGTACAGGGAGGAAGCGTAAATCCCTTACCAGGTAGTCCAGGCTGAGATGTAGTACAGGGGATAGGGTAATGTGGACACAGATTCCGTCACGGTCACGTGGTCCCTCAGTCCCACAGACAGTACAGGAGGAAGGAAAATCCTTACCCAGTAGTCCAGGTTGGAGATGAGACAGGGGATGGATGAGGTAATGTCCTGGACACAGATGCCTGGTCTGTCACGTTGGTCCCTCAGTCCACAAGAAAGACAGGGAGAGAAGGTAATAGCCCTACCCAGTATACGCAGGTGGAGATTGTAGTACAGGGGGATGATGGTGTAATGTCCCATGGACACCAGCTTCCCAGTCTGTCCTGGGCCCGCAGTCCCACAGGACAGACAGGGAAGGAAGGTAAATCCCCTTACCCAGTAGTCCAGGCCTGGAGATGGTAGTACAGGGGAGATGGGGAATGTCAGGGGGACACAGATTCCCAGTCTGTCAACTTGGTCCCAGTCCCACCAGGACAGGAAGGAGGGAGGAGGGTACATCCCTTACCCAGTAGTCCAGGCGGGGAAGATGTAGATAAGGGGGATGATGGGGAATGTCAGGGACCAGATTCCCAGTTGTCACTTGGTCCCTCAGCCCACAGACAGTACAGGGAGGAAGCAGTAAATCGACCTTACCCAGTAGTCAAGCACAGGCTGGTAAGATGTAGTACAGGGGATGATGGGTAATGGTCAGGAGACCAGATTCCAGTCTGTCACTTGGTCCCTCAGTCCCACAGAACAGTAGTACGGGAGGAGGAAGGTAAAGCCCATTACCAGTAGCCAGGCTGGAGATGTAGTACGCGGGACTGGATGGTAATGTCAGGGACAAAGATTCACAGTCGATCACTTGGTCCCTCCTCCCCAAGACAGTAAGGGAGGAAGGTAAATCCCTTACCCAGTAGTCCAGGCTGGAGGAGATGAGTACAGGGTGGATGGGTTAATGTCAGGGATAAACAGATTCCCATCTGTCACTTGGTCCCTCATCCCACAGACAGTACAGGGGGAGGTAAATCCCTTACCCTAGTAGTCCAGGTTGGATGATGTAGCTACAGGGGGGATGATGGGTCACATGTCAGGCAGACACAGATTCTGGTCGCACTTGGTCCTCTCAGTCCCAAGACAGTACAGGGAGGAGGCTAAATCCCTTACCCAGTAGTCAGGCTGGAGATGTATACAGGGGAGTGGGTAATGTCAGGGACACAGATTCCCATCGTGTCACTTGGTCCCCTCAGTTCCCACGACAGTAAGCAGGAGGAAGGAAGGTAATCCCTTACCCAGTAGTCCAGGACTGGAGATGAGTACAGGGGATGCATGGTAATGTCAGGGGAACAGATTACCAGTCTGTAATTGGTCCTCAGTCCCACCGACAGTACAGGGAGGAAGGTAAATCCCTTACCCAGTAGCCCAGGCTGGAGATGATGTACAGGGGATGATGGTGTAATGTCAGGACACAGATTCCCAGTCGTAACTTGGTCCATCAGTCCCACAGACAGTACAGGGAGGAACGGTAAATCCCTGTACCCAGTAGTCCAGGCTGGAGATGTAGACAGGTGACGATGATGGGTAATGTCAGGGACACAGATTTCCCAGTCTGTCACTTGGTACCTCAGTCCACAGACGTACAGGGAGGAAGGTAATAGCCCTTACCCAGTAGGTTCCAGGCTGGAGATGTAGTACAGGGGAGATGAGGTAAGTCACGGGACACAGATTCCAGTCTGTCACTGGTCCCTCAGTCCACAGACAGGCAGGGGGAAGGTAAATACCCTTACCCGTAGTCCAGGACTGCGAGATGTAGTACAGGGGATGATGGGTAATGTCAGGGACACAGATTCCAGTCGTCACTGGTCACTCAGTTCCCACAGACAGTACAGGGAGAAGGCGGTAAATCCCCTTAACCAGTAGTCCGGCTGGAGAGTAGTACAGGGGTGATGGGTAATGTCAGGGACAAGATACCAGTCTGTCACTGGTCCCTCAGTCCCACAAGACAGTACAGGGAGGGAAGGTAAATCCCTTACCCAGTAGTCCGGGCTGGAGAGGTAGTACAGGGGATGTGGGTAATGTCAGGGGACCCAGATTCCCGTCTGTCACTTGGTCCTCAGTCCCACATACAGTACAGGGAGAAGGTAAATCCCTTACCCAGTGATAGTACCCAGGCTGGAGATGTAGTACAGGGCGATGTGGGTAATGTCAGGGACACAGATTCTTGGTTGTCACTTGGTCCTCAGTCCACAGACAGTACAGGGAGGAAGGTAAATCCCTTACCCAGTAGTCACAGGTTGGAGATGTAGTACAGGGGAGATGGGTAATGTCAGGGGACACAGATCCCAAGTCTGTCACTTGGTCCCTCAGTCCACAGACAGTACGGGAGGAAGGTTATCCTTACCCAGTAGTCGGGCTGGAGTGTAGTACAGGGGATGATGGGTAATGTCAGGGACACAGATTCCAGTCTGTCCCTCATTGGTCCCTAGTCCCACAGACAGTACAGGAGGAAGGTAAATCCCTTACCAGTAGTCCAGGCTGGAGATGTAGTACAGGGGATGATGGGTAATGTCAGGGACACTCAGATTCCTGGTCTGTCACTTGGTTCCCTAGTCCCACAGACAGTACAGGGAGGAGGTAAATCCCTTACCCAGTAGTCAGGTTGGAGATGTATTACAGGGGATGATGGGTAATGTCAGGGACACAGATTCCAGTCTGTCCCTCACTTGGTCCCTCAGACCACAGACAGTACAGGGAGGAAGGGTAAATCCCTTACCCAGTAGTCCAGGCTGGAGATGTAGACAGGGGATGATGGGTAAAGTCAGGGACACAGATACTGGTCGTCACTTGGTCCCTCAGTCCCACAGACAGTACAGGGAGGAAGGTAAATCCTAACCAGTAGTCCAGGTTGGAGATGTAGTACAGGGGATGATGGGTAATGTAAGGACAAAGATTCCCGTCTGTCACTTGGCCCTCAGTCCAAGACAGCACAGGGAGGAAGGTAAATCCCTTACCCGTTAGTCCGGGCTGGAGATGTAGTTACGGGGGATGATGGGTAATGTCAGGGACCACAGATTCCCAGTCTGTCACTTGGTCCTCAGTCCCACAGACAGTACAGGGAGGAAGGTAAATCCCTACCCAGTAGTCCAGGCTGGAGAGTAGTACAGGGGATGATGGGTAATGTCAGGGACAAGATTCCCAGTCTGTCACTTGGTCCCTCAGTCCCACAGACAGTACAGGGAGGAAGGTAAATCCCTTACCCAGTAGTCCAGGCTGGAGATGTAGTACAGGGGATGATGGGTAATGTCAGGGAAACAGATTCCAGTCTGTCACTTAGTCCCTTCAGTCCCACAGAACAGTAACGGGCGGAGGTAAATCCCTTACCCAGTAGTCCAGGCTGGAATGATGTAATACAGGGATGATGGGTAATGTCATGGACACAGATTCCCAGTCTGTCACTTGGTCCCTCAGTCCCACAGACACAGTACAGGGAGGAAGGTAAATCCCTTACCCAGTAGTCCAGGCTGGAGATGTAGTACAGGGGATGAGGGTATGTCAGGGACACAGATTCCCAGTCTGTCACTTGGTCCCTCGCGTCCCACCAGACAGTACAGGGAGAAGGTAAATCCCTTACCAGTAGTCCAGGCTGGAGATGGTAGTACAGGGGATGATGGGTAATGTCAGCGGACACCAAGATTCCAGTCTGTCATTGGTCCCTCAGTCCCACAGACAGTACAGGGAGGAGGTAAATCCCTTACCCAGTAGTCAGGCTGGAGATGTAGTACAGGGATGATGGGTAATGTCAGGGCACACAGATTCCCAGTCTGTCACTTGGTCCCTAGTCCCACAGACAGTACAGGGAGGAAGGTAAATCCCTTTACCCAGTAGTCAGGCTGGAGATGTAGGACAGGGGTATGGGGTAATGTCAGGGCACAGATTCCAGTCTGTCACTTGGTCCCTCAGTCCCACAGACAGTTACAGGGAGGAAGGTAATCCCTTACCAGTAGTCAGGCTGGAGAAGTAGTACAGGGGATGATGGGTTAATGTCAGGGACACAGATTCCCAGTCTGTCACTTGGTCCCTCAGTCCCACAGACAGTACAGGGAGGAAGGTAAATCCCTTACCCGTAGTCCGGGCTGGAGATGGTAGTACAGGGGATGATGGGTAATGTCAGGGACCCAGATTCCCAGTCTGTCACATTGTCCCTCAGTCCCACAGACAGACAGGGAGGAGGTAAAATCCCTTACCCAGTAGTCCAGGTGGAGATGTAGTACAGGGGATGATGGGTATGTAGGGACACAGATTCCCAGTCTGTACCTCACTTGGTCCCTCAGTCCCACAGACAGTACAGGGAGGAAGGTAAATCCCTTACCAGTAGTCCAGGCTGGAGATGTAGTACAGGGCATGATGATGGGTAATGTCAGGGACAAGATTCCCAGTCGTCACTTGGTCCCTCATCCCACAGACAGTACAGGGAGGAAGGTAAATCCTTACCCAGTAGTCCAGGCTGGAGATGTAGTACAGGGGAGATGGGTAATGTCAGGGACACAGCTTCCCAGTCTGTCACTTGGTCCCTCAGTACACAGCAGTACAGGGAGGAAGGTAAATCATTACCCAGTAGTCCAGGCTGGAGATTGTTGTAGACAGGGGATGATGGGAATGTCAGGGACAACAGATCCAGTCTGTCACTTGGTCCCTCAGTCCCACAGACAGTACAGGAGGAAGGTTAAATCCCTTACCCAGTAGTCCAGGCTGGAGATGTAGTACAGGGGATGATGGGTAATGCAGTGGGAGAACTGTGAGGATTCCTGTAGCCTCCAATATATGTTGTCTTGACTTCCTGTATGGAGCTTCCGAAATGAAATCTGCCGTTTCATTGAGTCCTTGGGCTGAACCATGTGACAAGGTGGGATCTGATGTCCCTCCCTCAGGGCTGGGCCAATAGAACTCGTCCTTTTCCTCTGGTGGTTTGATTGGTGGGATCTGTACATCTCCTGTAATGTGGAAATGTGTGATTGGATGGAAGGTTACTTAAATGCCACAACATTATCCTAGTGGTGTGACATTTAGGTGACAGGGGATGCTGGAGCTGTAGTTCCTTCACTCACCTGCTGCTGGAGTTTCCATTCATGTGAAGGCCCAATGGTCTCCCATTATAAACCCTTCCATTAAACTAGGGGTCAGTCACATGCCCTCCCAGCAGTGAATCCTTTGGTGTATTTGGACTTTTGACCCTGTAAGATCTGCCACAGACTAACCTAAAGTTTCATTTAGTGTTGACTTGTCCTTTAACTAGGGACAAACTATTCAAACTACTTTTTCCATAATTATCAAATTTACAGGCCGTTCGCTAACCCTAGAATGATGTTCGATTAGGTAACCCTCGAAGTATCGTTGATTGGTAACCCTCGAAAGTATCTTTGATTTAGGTAACCTCAGAACTTATCGTTCGATTTAGGTAACCCTCGAAAGTATCGTTCGATTTAGGTGACCCTGAAAGGATCGTTCGATTTAGGTAACCCGAAAGTATCGTTCGATTTAGGTGACCCTTCGAAAGTATGTTCGATTTAGGTGACCCTTGAAAGTATCGTGCGATTTAGGTGAACCCCTCGAAAGTATCTTTCGATTTAGGTAACCCCTGAAAAGTACATCTTTCGATTTAGGTAACCCTCGAAAGTATCTTTCGATTTAGGTAACCCGCAAGTATCTCGATTTAGGTAACCTAAAGATCTTCGATTAGGTAACCCTTGAAAGTATCTTTGATTAGTAACCATCGAAAGTATTTCGATTAGGTAACCGCGAAAGTAGTCTTCGATTAGGTAACCCTCGAAAGTATAGTTCGATTTAGGTGACCGGAAAGTATCGTTCGATTTAGGTGACCCTTGAAAGTATCGTTCGATTTAGGTAACACGAAAGTATCTTTCGATTTAGGTAACCCTCGAAAGTATTCTTTCGATTTAGGTAACCCTCGAAAGTATCTTTCGTTTAGGTAACCCTTGAAAGTATCGTTCGATTTAGGTAACCCTCGAAAGTATCGTTCGATTTAGGTAACCCTCGAAAGTATCATTCGATATCGGTAACCCTCGAAAGTACGTTCGATTTTAGGTAACCTCGAAAGTACGTTCGATATCGGTAACCCTCGAAAGACGTTCGATTTAGGTTAACCCTCGAAAGTATCGTTCGATTTGGTAACCCTCGAAAGTAGCGTTCGATATCGGTAACCCTCGAAAGGATCGTTCGATTTAGTGGAACCCTCGATGTCGAAGTATCAGTTCGTTCGATTTAGGTAACCCGCGAAAGTATCGTTCGATTTAGGTAACCCTCGAAAGTATAGTTCGATTTAGGTAAACCTCGAAATATTCGAGTGGTAACCCTCGAAAGTATCGTTCGATTTAGGTTAACCCTCGAAAGTATCGTTCGATTTAGGTAACCCTCAAAAGTATCTTGATACGGTAACCGAAAGTACCGTTCGAGTTTAGGTAACCTCGAAAGTATCTTCGATTTAGGTAACCCTCAGAAAGTAATCTTCGATTTAGGTAACCCTCGAAAGTATCGTTCGATTTAGGTAAAAACCCTCGAAAGTATCTTTCGATTTAGGTAACCCTCGAAAGTCGTTCGATTTAGGTAACCCTCGAAAGTATCATTCGATTTAGGTAACCCTCGAACAGTATCGTCGATTTAGGTAACCTCGAAAGCTATCGTCGAATTTAGGTAACCCTCGAAAGTATCGTTCGTTTTAGGTAACCCTCGAAAGTATCGCGATTTAGGTAAAACCCTCGAAAGTATCGTTCAGATTTAGGTAACCTCGAAAGTATCGTTCGATTTAGGGTAACCCTCGAAAGTATCATTCGATATCGGTAACCCTCGAAAGTATCGTTCGATTTTAGGTAACCTCGAAAGTATCTTTCGAGTTAGGTAACCCTCGAAAGTATCGTTCGATTTAGGTAAACCCTCGAAAAGTATCGTTCGATTTGGTAACCCTCGAAAGTATCTTCGATTTAGGTAACCCTCGAAAGTATCGTTCGATTTTGGGAACCCTCGAAAGTATCTTTCGATTTAGGTAACCCTCGAAAGTATCGTTCGATTTAGGTAACCCTCGAAAGTATCGTCGATTTAGGTAACCTCGAAAGTACGTTCGATTTGGTAACCCTCAGAACTTATCGTTCGATTTTAGGTAACACCCTCGAAAGTATAGCGTTCGATTTTAGGTAACCTCGAAAGTCGTTCGATTTGGGAAACCTCGAAAGTATCGTTCGATTTAGGTAAACCCTTCGAAAGTATCGTTCGATTTAGGTACCCCGAAAGTACGTTCGATTCGGTAACCCTCGAAGTATCTTTCGATTTCAGTAACCCTCAATGTAGGGACGATTTCGCCCAACCCTAGAAGTATCGTTCGCAACCCTCAAAAGCATCGCTCGATTCGCTAAACCCGATCGAAAGCATGTTTGATACCACAAAGTTTGTTTGATTTCGGTAATCCTCAAATTTATTGTTCTATTTCCGCTAACTCTCGAAAGATCGTTTGGTAACCCTCGAATGGCCGTAATCTTGAATGTAGCTTGCGCAAAAACCGACAATGCCCCGATCGTGTAGGAAGTGTTTTGGTGACGTGACATGTTGCCCAGACCATTTCCCAGGTGCCACAGCACATTACAGTTAGTTACCATTGTTAGTTTAGCTGTAAATCACCATTGTTAGGGTAAAATATATACTATGCCCAGCTACATCAAGTACATGGGGCACTGTCACCTTGGGGTGCTTCAGATGTCCTACCGTGTTACCTGTGGACACATGAAGATATCTTCATCCAAGGACAGGGAAAGGATTTTATTAATTACAGAGTGGACGTTGCACCAGTACATATGTGATATATTAATTGACTTGCCCATTTGGTCTACTCTATGTGGGCAATCCGTGTGACGAGCTTTCGCCGAGTTTGCAATCACCATAGTGCTATAGAGTGGCCCATTCATGAACCAGACAAGGAATAAACAATTGGCAAATACGAGTGACTAACATCCGTGGCATCATTAAGGACGTTGGACATGAATTGTCTACGTCTACTGGTGCCAGATGCCTAAATGAGTTAATAACCTGAGCTGCTTTTGTAGATATTGTTTATTATAATATTCAGCTTTTTCAACAGCGTATTTTGTTGTCCATTCTAGTCTGGCATTTCTTCCATTGTTGTAGTTTGGACGTCAGTGGATACCTTGGGAACGTGGGTGTTTCAAGTATGTGTATTCAAAAATGGTGATGCCAAGTCTTGCAAAACTGTCTGTGCTTTGGTCTATGGCGTTCACGCGGAAGTGTGGGTCTGCCCCGAAAGGATGTCGCTCTGAGTATGCTCCGCTTTACATAGTTGCGGCGGGGGTTGGATTGTGGACCTGTGCATTGATTTTGAAGCTGTGACAAGGTGTGGGATGCTCTATTTATGTGCAGCTTAGATGGATAAGGGATTGTCTGCATGTTCTATGGGTATGTTTTTGGTTAACATGGTGAAGGGTCATGATGGGGTTGGTCTCTGGTTTAGCTGTTTAAAAGATGGTATGGATTGGATTGTATTATTTAGTCCTTAAACATGTAGGCAAATAAAATAATGTTTAACATGGAATGAAAAGATTCCTGTGAGTGCCTTTATTATATATAGAGATATATCAGTATATAGAGATATATACACACAAATTAGTTCTTTTGTTCCAGTATAAAAAATATTTTATTGAATTTGTAAGTTTTAAAAAACACTAGTAAAATAAATTCAGATGAAATAGTCAGATGATAAATTAAATTGAGCCACAATTTATACTATGTTGTTAACCAACAACGCTGAATCAAAAAAGACAAATCACCTCCCTATTGATATATCCATGATAAGGACCCTGCTTGCCCAAACTGCATGTGACAGGAACGTAACCATGGCATCGATGAAGTATAAAAGCAATGTTCTCCTTTAGACAGGCAGTACACCCAGCTAGAAAATAATCCTGGGGAGAACACTGTTGTAAATTGAGATATAGGTTTATTAAGTGTGTGCCTGGCACAAAGCAACGTAACGCTCGCATTTACACCATGCAATACTTTCGACACAGTGGGTACTACGTCGCAGAAACAAGTTTCACGGTCAGTTGCGATAGGGGGAAATGATTGCATCTCCCCCAATGAAGTAATCACCACCCTGCCACTTTCAGGCTTCCGAGGGGTGGAGAAGGGGGCGTGGCTAAAAGGGTATGACGGCACACGGGGATGGGGTATGACGGCACATGGGGACAGGGCGTGATGTCACATGGAGGCGGGGCCACCATTCTAGGGGTGGTAGGAGGCGGGATTAGGGAGGAGTTACTGGGTGTTCTGGGGGCATGGACACAGAAAGGGGGCGTGACTTGGGAGGAGACTCAAGTCTCATCTCAAGTCCGGGAGTCTGGGCTGGTCTCGCGGGTGTGCGGGAGACCACCCCAGAATTAGGGAGACTCCCGGACGATCCAGGAGGGTGGGATACCAGCCCAATGTGCTTAAAGATGCCCTTGCAAGCAGGAATGCGGGGATTATAGTATCATACATCAATTGGGGAAAAATAAAAAAATAATAATGGACTGGTAAAACAACTTCCCCAACATCAAACGCCTACATCCCACCAGCGCCACAATAACTTCTTGGTTGTAACAATCATTACTTGTATAATAATCACTTCTTGTATAATAATCACTCCTTGTAGAATAACACTTCTTAGTTAAATAATCACTCCTTAGTTAATAATCACTCCTTGTATAATAATCACTCCTTGTATAATAATCAATCTTTAGTATATATAATAATACTCCTTGTATAATAATCACTCCTTTTATAAATATCATCCTTGTATAATAATCACTTCTAGTATAATAACACGCTTGTATAAAAATCATGTACACGAGAGATCGATATCCCTTTTGTGTCATAGCCCAATATCCCAGGGTATGTACCTGTCTGTGTGTGGTGATTGTTCAGTGACTTTAACCTATTGCAAATACACAGGTTCGTATTCAAATCCGAATAAGGAACCAACTTCCCTCCGTGATACAATGTTACAGGCAAGTGTAAGGGGGAGGGTTAGGAGCAGTTTGTATTGGGTGCTACCTAGTTTGCTGTCACTCCTTTGGGATGTCACTAGCAATGAGCCTTGTCAGCCCCGCCCCCACACACTCCCCTTAAGTTTGGTTGCACCGTCAGGCTGTGTCATGTGATGTGGGGATGTTCCGTATGGAGATTCCATTCCTGTATTACTGACCCTGGTGCAGGTTGGTGAATTTCTGTTTTTTCTTTTTTTTCTTTCAGATATGGGGGAACTGTCATGGGGGTCAGTCACACACATACACTGATCTTAATGGGCATGGGAATAATTATATATGGTATGGAGTTATACAGGGAACTCTGGGTACCACTCATGCATATAAGGGATTATGTATCCCTACTGTAAATTATAAGGATATTAGAAGTCACCTGAGGAGTTCTGTGTCTATATCAAAGTTACAAGGACACAGGATGAGTATACAGGGAACTCTGGGTACCCTTCATGTATATAAGGATAATGTATCCCTACTGTAAATAAGGATATTAGAAGTCACTGAGGAGTTCTGTGTCCATATAAAGGTACAATGAGAAGACTGTGTTATACAGGAAACTCGGGGTACATTATGTATTATAAGGGATAATGTATCCCTACTGTAAATTTATAAGGATATTAGAAGTCACTGAGGAGTGTTCTGTGTCTATATAAAGGTACAAGGACACAGAATGAGTTATACAGGGAACTCTGGGTACCATCATGCATTATAAGGGATAAGTATCCCCTACTGTAAAATTATAGGATCTTAGAGTCACTGAGGAGTTCTGTGTCTATAAAAGGTACAAGGACACAGACTGAGTATACAGGGACTCTGGGTACACTCATGTATTATAAGGGAAATGATCCCCTACTGTAAATTATAAGGATATTAGAAGTCATACACCAACATCTGAACCAACACAAGAGGGACAGTAAAAGGAGAGTGAGTTGAGGGTGCGTTAGCGCCCGCGGCAACTTTTTTGGCCACACCCACTTTTATTAGGCCACACCGTTTTCTTAAACCACACCCATCTTTCAGTGGTTACGCCCCCAATTTAAAGAGAAATCCCAATGAAAAAGAAGACTATATGCATACAGCCACTACCCAGTATGCTAATATCAGTGTTTATTTGTGTTGTCTGTATCTGTTTTTATAGTCTGGTCTGTATATCTATCTTTTTTCTGTCTGTCTATCTATTATCTTTGTCATCTTATTTATTTATCTCTTTCTGTCACCATCTACCTACCTGTCTATCTTATGTATTATCTCGTTCTGTCTGTTAACCTGTCATCTATTTGTCTATCTGCATTTTTTATACCCTGTATATTCATTTATCTCTGTCTGTCTGTCTATTACCTGTTATCTATCTGTCTGTCTATGTCAACCTAATCTATCTTTGCCACTACATACGCTTTAACCACACACTGACAAAACAGGCATGACATACAGGCACACAAAACATGGACACAAACTGACACACATTACACTGACTGACATACTGAGACACACCAGCAAGCACCTGACACACACATGCATTCATATACTGACACACACAAGACTCACAATGCACTGATATACTGACACACACACAGATATACTGACACTGACACACACACTACATACATGACACACATACATGATATACTGACACATACACCACACACATGGAGATAGCTGACACACACTACAAACATGACACATGTACACTCATATTATTTGGACACTCATGCACGATATACTGACACACTACACATGCACTGATATACTGACACACTACACACATGACACCCACTCATGCACTGATACACACTACACACACATACAGATATATACTGAAAACCAAAGGCTTGCCCCCCCAGGGCACACTACTGACTAGATATGAGGATAATAACTATCTGTGTACTAGTTTGCAGGCACTGCCCCTTACTAGAAGCAACACTGGCCCTGTAAGTGTAAGGGAAGAAATAATGTTTGTGCCTGTATTTACTGTGTCTGTGCTGGACTAGTATCTAACTCTGTCACACTGCAAGTTCATCTGGAGTGTTTAAGTGACTGCACAGAGTCTCACACAGACCTTCAGCAGTTTCCTCTCTCCCTCTCCAACCCCAGCAGCTCCGTTTGGTCAAAGCCCCGCCCCCAGCAGGCAGGACTGGAAGTCTCCAACTGCAGGGTTCTAACGCATGCTAGTGCACTTTCCGGTTTAGCCATTTACCCTAAAAAATGGACCAGCACCCGGAAAAAAAAGGGGCAAAGGCGGGAACAGAGAGGGGTGCCGGGACAGCGGGAAACGGACCCCAAAACGGGACAGTCCTGCGAAAAACGGGATGTTGGGAGCTATGTTAGAAGTCACTGAGGAGTTCTGTGTCCATATAAAGGTACAAGGACACGACTGAGTTATACAGGGAACTCTGGGTACCACCATGTATTTAAGGATAATTATCCCCTAATGTAAATTATAAGGATATAGAAGTCACTGAGGAGTTCTGTGTGCTATATAAAGGTACAAGGACACAGACTGAGTTATACAGGGACTCGGGTACCACTCATGTATTATAAGGGATAATGATACCCTACTGTAATTATAAGGATATTAGAAGTCACTGAGGGAGTTCTGTGTGTCATTAAAGGTACAAGGACACAGACTGAGTTTACAGGGAACTCTGGGTACCACTCAGTATTATAAGGGATAATGTATCCCCTACTGTAAATTATATGGAATTAGAAGTCATGAGGAGTTCTGTGTCTATAATAAAGGTACAAGGACACAGACTGAGTTATACAGGGAACTCTGGGGTACCACTCGTGTATTAGAAGGGGTAAGGGTATCCCTACTGTAAATTATAAGGATATTAGAAGTCACTGAGGAGTTCTGTGTATATATAAAGGTACAAGGACACGGACTGAGTTATACAGGGAACTCTGGGTACCCACCATGTATTATAAGGATAATGTACCCCTAATGTAAATTATAAGGATATTAGGAAGTCATGAGGAGTTCTGTGTCTATATAAGGTACAAGGACACAGGACTGAGTTATACAGGGAACTCTGGGTAACTCATGTATTATAAGGGATAATGTAACCCATACTGTAAATTAAAGGATATTAGAAGTCACTGAGGAGTTCTGTGTCTATATAAAGGTACAAGGACACAGGCTGAGTATACAGGGAAGTGTAGGGTACCACTCATCTATTATAAGGGATATGTATCCCTACTGTAAATTAATAAGGAGAATTCCCAATATGAGGAGGTCTGTGTCTATATAAAGGACAAGGACACAGGACTGAGTTATACAGGGAACTCTGGGTACCACTAGTGTATTATAAGGGGTAATGTATCCCCTACTGTAAATTATAGGATATTAGAAGTCACTGAGGATTCTGTGTTATATAAAGGTACAAGGACACAGACTGAGTATACAGGGAACTCTGGGTACCACCGTGTTTATAAGGGGTAATTGTATCCCTACTGTAAATTATAAGGATATAGAAAATCACTGAGGAGTTCTGTGTCTATATAAAGGTACAAGGACACAGACTGAGTATACAGGGCAACTTGGGACCACTCGTGTATTATAAGGGGTAATGTATACCCTACTGTAAATTATAAGGATATTAGAAGTCACTGAGGAGTTCTGTGTCCATATAAAGGTACAAGGAACAGACTGAGTTATACAGGGAACCTCTGGTTACTCCATGTATTACAAGGGATAATGTATCCCCTACAGTAAATTAAGGATATTAGAGAAGTCACTGAGGAGTTCGGTGTCTATATAAGGTACAAGGACACAGACTGAGTTATACAGGGAACTCTGGGGTACCATCATGTATTATAGGGAAATGTATCCCCTACTGTAAATTATAAGGATATTAGAAGTCACTGAGGAGTTCTGTGTCCATATAAAGGTACAAGGACACAGACTGAGTTATACAGGGAACTCTGGGTACCCTCATGCGTATTATACGGAGCAATGTATCCCTACTGTAAATTATAAGGGATTTAAAAGTCACTGAGCGTTCTGTGTCCATATAAAAAGGTTACAAGGACACAGACTGAGTTACAGAGGGACACTCGGGTATCACTAGTATTATAAGGGATAATGTATCCCCTACTGGAAATTATAAGGATATTAGAAGTCACTGAGGAGTTCTGTGTCCATATAAAGGTACAAGGACCCAGACTCAGTTATACAGGGAAACTGGGTACCAGCTCATGTATTATAAGGGAAATTATCCCCTACTGTAAATTATAAGGATAGTAGAGTCACTGCCGGGGGTTCTGTGTCTATAAAAGGTACAAGAACACAGACTGAGTTATACAGGGAACTCTGGGTACCATTCATGTATTATAAGGATAAGTATCCCTACTGTAAATTATGAAGGATATTAGAAGTCACTGAGGATTTCTGTGTCTATATAAAGGTACAAGGACACAGAATGAGTAATACAGGGAACTCTGGGTACCACTCATGTATATAAGGGATAATGTATCCCCTACTGTAAATAATAAGGATATTAGAAGTCACTGAGGAGTTCTGTGTCTCTAAAGGTACAAGGACACAGACTCAGTTATAAGGGAACTTGGGTACCACTAGTATTATAAGGGATAATGTATCCCCTACTGTAAATTATAAGGATATTAGAAGTCACGAGGAGTTATGTGTCCATAAAAAGGTACAAGGACCAGATTCAGTTATACAGGGAACTCTGGGTACACAATCATGTATTATAAGGGTTAATGTATCCCCTACTGTAAATTATAAGGATATTAGATATCACTGAGGAGTTCTGTGCTATATAAAGGTACAAGGAACAGACTGAGTATACAGGGGAATCTGGGTACCACTCATGTATTATAAGGGAAAATGTATCCCCCTACTGTAAATTATAAGGATATTAGCCACTGAGGAGTTCTGTGTCTATATATAGTGAGTACTTATAAAGGACAATAGAACAATAGGGGTGTTGTGAGGGTTAAACGTGGGTTCTCTGTTTCAAGCCTTCACATTTTGTTTTTATACAATGGAGTGTCATTTAACCAACATCATTGTGTAATGTCTTCAACTTCCACTCCCACTAATCTAACCCTAAACCAGACCTAGGAACACTGTTTAGAACCGAACCATTCCCACTAATACAGCTAAACCAGACCTAGTAACAATATGTTTATAACCGAACCCATCCCCACTAATAAGACCCTAAACCAGACCCTAGTAACATGTTTATACCGTAACCATCCCACTAATACACACTAAAACGATCCCTAGTAACGATGGTTATAACCGTAAACAATCACCACTAATACACCCTAAACCAGACCCTAGTAGTACGATGGTTATAACCGTAACCATCCCCACTAATACACCCTAAAACAGACCCTAGTAACAGGTTTATAAACCGTAACCATCCCACAAACCCTAACCAGACCAGTAACGTTTTTAACCTAACCTCCCACTAACACTAAACAGACCCTAGGTCAACTATGGTTTATACCCGTAACCAGCCACCCACTAATACAGCTAAACCAGATCCTAGTAACAATGTTTATAACCGTAACCATCCCCACTAATACCAGACTACAACCAGAGCCTAGTAACGATGTTTATAACCGTAACCATCCCTACTATACAGCTAAACCAGACCCTAATAGTAACGATGGTTATAACCGTAACCATCCCCACTAATACAAACCTAACCAGATCCCCCTAGTAAACAATGTTTATTACCGTAACCCATCCCCACTAATACACCGAAACCAGACCCTAGTAACGATGTTTATAACCGTAACCATCCCCACTAAACAGCTAAACCAGACCTAGTAACTATGTTTATACCCGTAACCATCCCACTAATACAGCTAAACCAGACCTAGTAACAATGTTGTATAACCGTAACCATCCCCACTAATACACCTAACCAGACCCTAGTAAAACATGTTTATAACCGTAACCATCCCACTATATACATAAACCAGAAATAGTAAC
>JAACNH010003328.1:0-29993 GCA_019447015.1 Hymenochirus boettgeri
TTACAAATACCTTCCCACTTAAAATTCTATCTGAAATGAGAACTTTCAGTATCCTAATTTACGTTTTCTTTGTAGCTTCATTTCACTCGTTCCAACATTTAACTAGATTTGTTAGTGACCGGAAAATTAAATATTATGGATTCTGTGCATATGTCTCTTCAAATAACTATTTTCTACACCCCGTGATCCACTAAATTTCCTTGGGTGCTGTTAGACGGGTCTATGCACCACCTCATGGAAAATAAATATATTTGTATAACACACACACTATTATTTATATTTTATTTAAATAAGAAACAGAGACTTCTGGGTAATTTCCATGTTTCCATGGCAGCTTTCAGGAAAACTATTCCAGTTAGCAACTGTCAGTTATGGATTTGACAGTTGACATCACAGCCAATGACTGAATGTTAATCCCCTATCTGCCTCTTCTGAGCATGCCCAGGCTCAGTACAAGTTTCTAAATTGCTCAGTTTCCATGAGGCATCCAAAAGCATAGCAGGCATACAGTAATGAATTCACAGGACAAACTATGATATATCAACATATTTTAAAGAGGCCATTCTTTCTAAAAGATGTTCTTATGAGGGTGGAGTTGTCCTTTAAACAGGTTTTTACAGTATTCCACAAGCCGAATGCAAAACCAGAGAGCGTAACACCAAATACAAATCTAAATATATAGATTATCTTTTCTTCAATAACCGTATCATTTGATACAGTATACACGGTAATTATTTTATTGTAGACGCCACCTACTTTAGAAACTGTCTACTTTTGTGAATGTTTTTTGCATAATTACATAGTAACATAGTAATTGAGGTTGAATAAAGACATAAGTCCATCAAGTCCAACCATTTGTTACCCCCTCCCATAACTTACTTTGTCTGCTTGAATGTTGCTGGCTTCCTCCTTACTTTTAAATTCACAGCTATCCGGGAAACTAAAGTTGGTTTTACAGTGTACATATCCATTAAAAAACATTTTGGGGTTGGACTTGCTTTGTTCTGCTTTCTTTTTTTAAAACTTTTTATTAAAGAAGTAAACAAGTATATTTAATTAACAATAACAAACAATTGTGTCAATGTTACTTCAATAGGTATAACGATTATAATGATCACAATCCAACCCCCTCCCAGACCCGGATCAACTCATCTGTTTCATTTCAATCCCTCGAGAGGGGGAGGGGAGGACAGTGGGTGAGTGAGTGATCTCAATGAGAGTAAGCAGAGGTAAGGGTGTGGGTGTACTCGTATACCTCCTTCAATGCACCTCCCGTATGTAGTACAGGATGAGCATTTCCAGACTCTAGTTTGTTCAATTCTCATCAGGCTATTGGCTGAGTACCGGAATTTGTGTTTTTGAAATCGAACCATGGAGACCAGATCTTGTTAAATTTGCTTAAAGTACCTTGGTTGTAATATACAAGTCTCAACATTGGTGGCATTTTGTTTATTAAAGGACAACTCCACCCTCATAAGAACATCTTTTAGAAAGAATGGCCTCTTTAAAATATGTTGAAATATCATAGTTTGTCCTATGAATTCATTACTGTATGTTCGCTATGCTTCTGGATGCCTCATGGAAACTGAGCAATCTAGAAACCTGTACTGAGCCTGTACTGAGCCTGGGCATGTTCAGAAGAGGCAGACAGGGGATTAACATTCAGTCATTGGCTGTGATGTCAATGGTCAAATCCATAACTGACAGTTACTAACTGGAAGAACCAGGAAGCAGAAACAGGGGAAACAGGACATTGTGCAGGATTTCAGGTTAGACTTATATATTTCAAACTATTACCATTTAGGGTTTTGGGGGGTGATGTACCTGTATGTAAGTTTTCATTTTGGGGCTGGACTTGCCCTTTAAGGATTTCCAGGTACTGATTTTAGGGGAGTCGGGGGCCATCCATGTTAATATTATGGTCCTCCTGGCATAAAATAGTTTTTTGTGAAGGACAGCCGGTGTTTATCCCAGGTATCTTCCTTGGGAATCCCCAGTATTCACAACTTGGGATCCATATATATTGTTAGTTGTAGTATATTTGCGAGGAGCAGATCAAAAAAAAATTGATCTGGGGTAGGCCCAGATCAAATACCAGAAATCAGCAGGCTCTCCACTGCATTTGGGGTCGTGTCATGTGTTGGGAACATATGAGACTTTCTGAGAGGGGTAATATAAGCTTGGTGTAGGATGTAAAATTGCATTAGTTTATTTGCTGCAAAGGGGGAGACCTGGAGGTGTGATTCGGTTAGTTCTTTTGTGTGTGCAGGAATGTTCCTCCATTTGGAATGGAGTTGGAGTGCAAGTCTAGGTAGGTCAGTGGGTAGGAAGGGAGACTTGCGTGCAGCATGCCTTCCATGTCAAACTGTGTTTGTGGTAAAGTGTTTTCGGGGGTTTGAGGGGTGAGGCATAGCCAGGATTTGTAGTATTTGGGTTGTCCTGCCCAGTAGTATAGGCGAAAGTCTGGTAATGCAAGTCCGCTTAGAGTTTTGGGTCTTTGTAACGTGCTGATTTTCGCTCGTGCTCTACCTGAGTTCCAAAGAAAGATATTATGCAGGTTTGGAGTCTAGTGAAGAAGGAGTCAGGAATATACACCATACTATGTTGGAGGGTGTAAAGGAGCTTTGGTAGGATAATAATTTTAATTACGTTTCTTTTGCCTATTAAATTGATAGGTATGGATTTCCAGGATTTTAATCTGTTCATTACCATTTCTAACATAGGGGAGATGTTAAGGTTATAAAAGGCCATAGGAGAGCAAGTAATTTATATTATCTCAGATATCTGATGTTGTTGACGAGGGGTACTAAACTGTGCGTAAGGAGGGGGGGGAATTTATTCCACTGTCAATTTGGAATAGTTCTGATCTTTTCCAATTTATGAAAAGACCTGACATTGGGCCATATTAAATGATCAGTTCATAGGCTGAGTGGAGCGATTGATGCAGGTCACCTAGATATATAATCAGGTCGTCCGCATATAAGTATAGCAGGGAGGAGTGTTGGCCCAGTGTCAAAAAATCGTAACATTTTAGCCACATCCATCAAGAAAACCCACTTTAATATGCCGGCGGCGCATTTCATGCCACGCCTGGAAATAGTTATGGGCAGCATCCAAAAATTTGGCTCAGGCAGCAAGAACCCTAGAAGTGCTCCTGTTTATTAACAAGATCTACGCGTTTCAGCCAAGACTTAGGCCTTCATCTGGACTATTAAGGATATTGGTGTTTATGCAAGGAGAGACACCCGGTCGGATGATCGTTGGAATGTGGAGTGCTACACCCGGGTGCAGGTTCCAAAGGAATATTATGTGAACATAGAAAGCGGCAGCACTCTCAGGACTTAAAAAGTTTAAACAAATACTTTATTAATCACATTAAAATACACTCAACGCGTTTCAGCACCACAAAGACGGCACTTGTGGTGCTGAAACGCGTTGAGTGTATTTTGATGTGATTAATAAAGTATTTGTTCTATATATATATATTATTTTTTCATGTGCAGACCAGTAACATTTGTTTGGCCCATGGTCTATTGTCTAAGCTGGGTAGTCACATGCAAGATCTTTAAAACATGATAGACAGAATTTGCAAGATTCTGTATGTAATTTTTTTAAAGATCTCCCTACACACAGTCCCAAGCCTTCTCCCATGTAAAGCATAGGTAGAACGCTCTGGACTGCATTTTCCCCACAGGTGACTCCCTAAACTTTAGTACAGGGAGACAACCATGGTCAAGGGAAATTTTCAGGCATTTACTAATTACGATAAACTAATGATATACTAATGATAAAGGGACAATATCGTCCAATCCAACATTATCGTCCCTTTATCGTGTTTTGTACCTTAAAGGGCACGTCCACCCCCCAAACTAAAATTTAACCCCATACTGGCCCCACTATACAGTTTTAAACAATCCTTACCTTACAATCCTGCTCCTTATGGTTCTTCTACAATCCATGTCCAGTAAAGTGCAGAGTAGTGTCTGTCTTCCTGTCCTAATGTTGCTGCCCTCTGTCTCTCCTCCGGGAGGGATGGTGACATGCGCACAGCCAGAAGCCCTTTCACCCCCCTCCCTCCCTCCCGATCCCTCTCTGCAAAGAATTAATGTAGCGTTAAAACCTTAATACCTATTGTAGGGCAAACCCTCCCAACCCTGACCGCTAAGTTAAAAGTTTTAAAATCTTTTCCGGACACAAGTTACAGCTCCCGGCTGCCAGCGTCTTCTACATTGCTGGAAGCCGCGGCTGTGACTGGCTGCCTCTCAGCCAATCACAGCTGCGGCTGCCGTCCGGCCCCCTGCTAAAAGATCCGGCAGGCAGGGGAGCCGGACCAGAGTGACGCTGGAACCAGGAGCTGTAAGTTAGTGTATGGGATTGATTTTTAAGTTTTTAACTTAGCGGTTGGGGGTGGGAGGGTATGCCCTACGATATAAAGGAATGTTGCTATGGGGGGTGGACATGCCCTTTAAGGTTTATCAAGTTGTGTGGAATAGTTGCATTTTATTTTTTCTTTTGTAATTAAAATTTCAATTTAGTGAAGTACCAGACAGCTGGTAAATCTTTGCTTGCATCTAACCAGAGTTCCATTAAATTAGGGTCTGGTGCTTTATTATGCCCTTTGTACCTATAAATTCTATAACCGTTAATCTATCATTTTAAATTAACTGTTTTTATTTTTTGTGTGTGTGTGGGGGGGGTTGCATTAGTTCTTTAGGAAGGTGATTAATAAATCATGTTTGTTTACATTTTTGAAAATCATTCTTAATTGATTCATGTATATGACAGTTGCTAACAATTGTTTGTTTTTATTTTTTGCTCATACAGCGATCTTGACTGGTCTGTTTTTGAGCCAGATTTACTGGTCACTAGCTCTATTGACACCTACATATATATTTGGGACATCAAGTAAGTTAAAATCTGATGAAATAAACCAAAATAACCATAACATTTATTTTATGGCACCGCTTTTGTCTGTTAGAAATGTGTTATGACTTTGACAGGCAGTAAACATGGCAATTACTTTAAAGGGCAACTATAGTGAAAAAAAAACTTTGTCTGTATACAATGTATAGATCACTTAGTATAAGCTGCCTTACTTTCATGTTTCTGTGTGGCTTCATTTCTTCACACTGGCAGAAGTTTGTACCAAGCTGTGTAGTCCCCCTCCCCTCTCTGTCTACTCCCCCTCAAGCAGTGACGGGCTGTATACAGAGTCCGAGCATTGTCCGTAGAAAGGACTTTAAATGAAGTGCTGACACCCTGTTGACCCCTCCCTTCCAGAGCTAGACTGCAAGCAAAGTGTGGAATAAAGTAGCAATATGCTGAAGGGAGGGGCAGAGGGGGAGAGAGGAGGACAAGTGGTGCTGAGATTTTTTACAAGTAAGTTACTGAACTCTCCCTGTTCTCTAACTTTGCTAATTGTTATTTACTTTTTACCTAAAGTTCATATCTCTCCCCCTGCTTAGCTGAGATCATAATCACTGAAGAGAGAGTCAGTGTAACAGCAGCTTGTAGTGAGAGACCTTCACAAACACAGTGACACTGCTTGTTGTCCTGTTACATTTCAGTTGCTTTAGTCTATATATTTCATAGATTGCACTGTGTGTCTTGTTTGGTATATAGTCTGTATTACTGTATTATATATACTGTATTAGTGTTCCATTTGAGTCACTGGTTTTGTATGTATATAAGATTTTTTTTGGGGGGAGGGGCTGTTTTATAGTGTGTTATGCTCATATTGCTGGGTTAATGGTTTATTGATTGTGTTTAGCACTACAGCATTTGACTATATGTTGCACATGGTACATATAGTGTGGGTGAGAGAGTGTGTGACAGTACTGCATGGGAGCTTTGGATTGTGTGGGTGTGTGCCTTTGAGTGACAGATGAGGTGTAGCAGCTCCTACAAATCACAGCATATTCAAAGGCTTATATCTCGGGGACTATGTAGAATTTAAAGAAACTAAAGGTACCTGGTGGATCTGATGACTTATTGGATACATTAGAAGAAATTAAAAAAAAACAATTTTCTCACTATAATTGCCCTTTAATGGTAAACTTAAGTCCATGAAAGAACAGAAAAAGTGCAGTTATTAAAGGGCATCTATTCTGAAACATGTTCCCATTAATTTCATAGAGAAGATAGAAACTGCTATTCTTACCTTCCTCTCTGCTATAATAAAGAGGAAGATTACTCCAGAATGCTTGAACTGCCCCTCCATTGTGATGCATGCTGCCTGAAGGCATTGCTGTCATTGTGAATGTAAAATTAAACTTTTGGGGGGTAATTTCTTTATTAAAATACAAGGAAAGATGGAATAAAAGTTCAGAATCATAACTTTTTTGTAGCACCCTTTAACCATTAGTCATTGATGTTCATTAAATGCAACATGTGGCAGGCTGAATCTTTTACACATTTGTTATTACAGAGACACCAGAAAGCCTGCAGTGTCCTTGTCTGCTGTTGGTAAGTTTTTCTCCCTTATATTGAGTATTTTAAGCATGCTAGTTTTTGTGTTCTCAGTCTGCTTTTTGATTCGGATGTAAATTGGACATACAAAATTTTAAAGGCGAACTAAAGCGGAAATGAACCTGAAAAAATTGTTATTCCTACCATACTAACAGACAGCGTAAAGCTGGCCATACCCTACAAACTAACCACCTGACTTTCCTACGGCTTTCTGACAATTGCCTGTCCTGATGATTTTGTAATCAATACTATGATATATTACGAGTACTATCAATCCTAATTATTATTGCAAACATGATTCAGTCCCGGAAATGTGGGAAAGTTGTCAGTTAGAATTGCTGCTCCACACCCCCCTTTGGGCTCACAACAAAATAAGAGAAAACTGTTCAAATGTAAATACAGAGCCAAAGGGACAGTAAAAGATATACAGGGTTATTCAATAAAAGTTCTTATCGTTTAAAATGGTGCTAATTTTGCCCCAACCAATCAGATCTTATTTAACATTTGAAAGCTAACATCTGATTGGTTGGGGCAAAATTAGCACCATTTTAAACGATAAGAACTTTTATTGAATCTCCCTGTAAGTTAGATAGATAGGTAAATGAATGATAATAGAGACATGAAATGTGCGCCCCTAACTTTACACCTCAAGAGCCGATAGGCCCAAAGAGCCTGGCGTCCTTAGCTCCACCCCTAAACACAGACCACAACACAAACCACACCCATTTTCTCTTTTTTAGGCAAGAAAATAGACTATTAAGGGGTTGGATTGGTGGGAGGAGATTGACAGCTGGACCTCCAACTAGGCGCGTGCCTAATGGTAAATCCGGCCCTGGGTAGGCCCCTTAGCTCAGATTTCCTTGTAGGTCCCAAAACCCCAGTCCTACACTGGGTCCACTTGATTCAACATCAATTGGCGAAATGGCCAGCTTAATTTTTAAAAAATAAACAGAACTGTTGGCAAATCATATGTAATTCTACAGATTTCCGCTTTTTCTGAGTGCTGTAACCCACCTTTCCAGTGAATAATAATGTAGCTATGGTTTTGTTGCCCATTATTAGAATGTGTATTTATACAGTAAACTAAAGACAAATTTACAGAACAGAGCCTTTATTAATTTGGCTTGAAAAAGCCAAATAACTGTTCTTTCTATTTCTTCTTCTTCTTTTTCTTCTTCCGTTTTATTCTTCCGCTTTTTTGGACCGTATCTCCTCCCACAGTTTTAGAGCTAGAGACATAAAATTTGGTACAGACGTTCGGGGCATATAGGAGAAGTGTGCTATCTTCTAGCTAAGGAATCCGCAGAAGCGTTACGGCGTTATCTGCGAATTTCCGGACATTTTTTCCCATAGACTATAATGGTAACAATCCTCAAATGTGGATATTTCAAAACAGTTTTTTTCATGTTCATAAATACAAATGGTGATACCCCCAACCCCCCACACAGACCCAGGTACACCCACCTACTGACCTACCTTTCCATTCCCATGGAAGCTATATTTAAAGGGTAACTAAAGTCAAAAAAACTAATTTTGATTTATACTCAATAAAAGATAGTTTTATGGTTATAAACACAAAAAAGACATACCCCCTCAACCAGACCCAGGTACACACACCTACTGATCTACTTATCCATTACAGTGGCAGCCATACTTAAAGGGTAACTAAAGTCAAAAAAGCTAATTTTGATCAATAATCAAAAAAGTTTTTTTTAACCCCCAACGTGATAGTTTTACACAGCTACTGACCTACCCCTCCATTACTGTTGCAGCCATACTTAAAGGGTAACTAAAGTCAAAAAAACTAATTTTGACCAATCATCAAAAAAGTGTTTTTTTTTAACTCTCAACCTGACATGGGTACACACACCTACTGATCTACTTATCCATTACTATGGCAGCCATACGAAAAGGGTAACTAAAGTAAAAAAAACACATTTTGACCAATCATCAAAAAAGTTAGTATTTTATCCCCCAACCTGATATGAATACACACACACCAACTGACCTACCTTTAATGCATGACATATTTAAAGGGTAAGTAAAAAACAACAATTTCCTCTTCATTGACATTATTGAGTTTTAAAATCTGCAGCACAAACACACAATTTCCCTTCCAAAATGAAGTCTTTCAAGCCAAATTTAAAGTTTATACTTAAACTTTCCCTTTCTAGTTTATAAACTGCTTTTCAGCAATGAGGAATTTTGGTCATCCAATATTTTTTTGTTTCATGCAGCTGGCGCTTCACAGGTTAAATGGAACAAAAAAAATTCAAACTGCTTAGCAACAAGCCACGATGGAGATGTAAGGATTTGGGATAGAAGGGTAAGTAAGTAAAAAGAAATGTCTAACATTATGCTTTCAATTTAAATATCTAAGATATTACTTAGTCCGTAAAGAATGTAAGTAGCGGAGTAGTGTTGTGACAAGCTTTATATATATCTGCTTTATTTTGACATACAGCAGAGCATTTTTACTGGACAAAAACAGATAAATAAAGAGTAGCATAAAAGTGACAAATGGTCACTTAAAGGACATGTCCACCCCTTTCCCCAACTTTTAGGATATTGTAGGTCTCCCTCCCCCAGCCCCAAATGCCATATTAGTATGTCAAGAAACTCCCCCGATCTTAACTTACCTTCCCTCTTTCCTCTGCCGCTCTGCCCGGCCTTCTGCTTGCATGGAACTGCAAGCAGGGGGCCGGACTGGCAGCCGTGTCCGTGATTGGCTGAGAGGCAGCCAATCACGGATGCGGCTGCTGGCAGTTCAGGACGCCAGAGGAGAGAGGGAAGGTAAGTAAAGATCGGGGGAGTTTCTTGACATAATAATATGCCTTTTGGGGCTGGGGGAGGGAGACCTAGAGTACCCCAAAGGGGAATTACACCAGGGGAGAGACAGGAGGCAGAGTGCTGTATTGACTCTGCTAGGCTTCTGGTGGACATTTTTTGGGACTTTGAACAGGCATAGCAGGGCAGCCATTTGGAGCTGGGATATAAGGTAAGGATTTTTATGCACTACACAGTGGGGCCAGTAGTGGGTTAAATTATAGTTTTGGGGGTGGACAGGCCCTTTAATAACACATCTGTAGTAGTAAAAAATGGGTCAGACAATGCAGAGTGCTTATGTGTTTATATAGGAAGTTGGCAATTGAAGGTAACAACAAAACCATAGTTAACATACAAAACCAACGGTCTTATCTGTTAGTGCTGTGTGATTTAACTAGGTTCCAATTACAATTATTTTATGTGTTCTGTGGTGGGAGCTGCACTTGAATCTCCAGTAATATTACTAGTATATAGTGGGGCATTGGGAGGGTGTGTAATGCTTGTATAGAAGAAGGGGGCTACCAAAAAAGTCACAATGGAGTTGCACCACTTTTCCTAATTCTCTGAGAACTTCTAGGGCACCCCCTATGCATGTACAGCAGGTAAGCACTAATAAGTCTGACTCCATTGTGTAAGCATAGGTAGTTTATGGGACATCTATAGAAGGATGACCCATTGTGTGTGTAGGATCTATGGAAGGATAATAGTTTTCTTTATTTAAAACATCTTGAATAAATAGGCCATAGTTCAACAAGGATGAAGATGGTAGGACAGTAATTTTATGGGAAAGAATGTTATTCAGAAGTGCACCACTACCTCCCAAAAGAGATGTATTCTCGGACAACAACACAGCATGTCGAGTAATCAGAAGAGTTGGTTATTAATAGGCTTGGGGAGTTACATACATTTGAATGAGGGTAGACTGTGGCGTGTATTACAGCTAGGTAATTCCATTGCTAATTGGATCGTCCAGTGAGAAGCCCCTAAATAAACCCCGGAATTTTAATGATGTAGATGGGTGGATGTTTGAGATATATTTTTTTCCTGGCTAGCATGTTCTTTGGTAGTGACATATATCTAGTGATGTTTTATTGCTGCTTGGTTTTTTTTTTTTTTTGCTTTTTTTTTTTCTTGCCTTTAAAACAGTTTTGTCCTTGATACAGAAACCCAGCACTGCAGTGGAATATATTGCTGCTCACTTGTATAAAATTCATGGATTAGACTGGCATCCGGACAGTGAATATATACTGGCAACCTCCAGTCAAGACAATTGTGTCAAGGTAATATACCTTGGAGAATAAAAGTGGATTCTGCAACAAAATTCCAATGGTTGAAGCAAGGTTTGATTTATTTGATGAAAAATGTCATCTGCAGACCTCTACATAGTTGTAAAGATAGAAATGAAGAGGTTTTGTCTTTGGTACACAAAGTAGAATTAAGCTTTCAGTCATTGTTTCTGACAAAAACTTGTAGATGGGATGTCACTTTGCCACCTCTTCAAGCCTATAAGGCAGGAAAGATAAACTTTCTTTTATGTTATAGGAATGTATTGGCCCTTTAATGCACTACATTACATTAAGAGGCATGTCCGTAATCTAACCACAACTGCTATTTTTAACAGCTTATTTTATGCATTTGTAACCAGATATTTAAAGGGACACTATACTGAAAAAATGACTTTGCCTCATCTTAATCTATAATTGAATAAATGTAAGTAGCACTTACTCTGATTTGCGTGTGTTGCTGCATGCCTTCAATCCAGCACACATTTTGTTTAGGAGCAGTATCCCCCCTCCCTCTTTTTATACCACTCCCACTTTCATCCGACCTGACTTTTCCCCACAAACCAATTGTTAAGCCTGCACACAGCATACAGCATTCCAACTGTCAAAACTCTGTCACCATTCCAACTACAGTAAAACTACTCACAGAAGAATAGTTTTTGAGAGCAAGGAACTTGATTGACAGCTGAAATATAAGAAGTTGTAGATTTAATATCTAAGGAAATGGGGGTCAGATCAGCAAAAAAATTATACATTGGTGGTTGGGAAGAATTATAGTTTCCAGTTATGGTCAATTAAAAATAACCTATTTTTCGGTATAGATGCCCTTTAAAGATAAGTTCTCTTCTATTCTGGAAAAGATATCCTCCTCCTCTCTCTGCTCAATTAGTTTTTTTTTAGCTTGAGCATGTGCAGGGGAAATAGCAGTCAATCATTGGCTGTGATGTCAGCAATTGCAGCATTGATTGGCTGCATGGAGGGAGGAGCCAGCTTACTCTGCAAGAATGAAGACAATAATTATCTTCAAATATCTGTTTAGTGATGCATTTAATAAAGTGCTAAATATATCCGTTGGAGGCAGGTAACTGACAAGTGACCAGTTTTTTAGTTTAAGGCTAGACATGCTCTTTAACAATTTAAAAAAGGAGCAGTGTGCTTATCTGGCACCCCACTGCTACCTTTTTGCCTCTTTCTTGTTTTGTGCAGCCGAAATAAGTGTTATATATTTTGACATATTTAATCCCATATGGTTATACCAGGGCTACCAAATGGTTGCAAACTTAATACACAGCCTCAATTCACATGTATTAACCTGCGCATAGGTTGCATGCTACTTATAAGCTACCAAGCTTTCAATCTGGGGGATGGGGAATCAGGCACCTTTCAGGATAGGGCAATTACTCTTCTAGCATAGAATAGGGCCTCATGCTAGAATGAAAATTAGTTTCTTGGGGACACACAAAGTAGGATATCTGTTAAGCAGTTCAAAACTTTCCTCCAGGATCTCTGTATCTTAGGGCAGGCCCAGATAAGGTAACAGAAGTTTGCTGAGGCCCCACTTGAGCCCATGTAAGAACGTTGTGCATTTCTGTTCAATTTTGCCATCTGCTTGTAACCGCTTTAACATGCGTTTGTGCTTGCATTTTGCAGGGAATTTTGGGTAAAACAAAAAAACCCATGTCATGTTTATTGTGCCTGCTTTTCTATGCTCTTCCATAGACTTGTATTAAGTGCGATTTTGACAAAAACGAACCAAAAATGATGATAACGTGTTCTAAAATGGGATCGCAGTGTACACAGTGGGGCCTACTCCCACGGTTTAGATTATAAATTAAATGCCCTGCAGATCGCAAAACGTGGCAAAAACCTGCTAAAGGGGCCTAGCCCTAAGCCTTGCTGGTACATTTAGAAACGTTATCATTTGCTAGGAACAGAGTGGAAGCAAAAAATGGAAAAAGAATTAAGGCAGTAAACTGAGCGGAATATTCTCCTGGTAGGCTGTATGCATGCATGCTGGCTAGAAAATCAACTGCAGAGTAAATAAGCAGCTTTCATGGGTTTTTCTGGGACTTCAATATGAATGTGGAGAAACATGTATGAAGAAATATATGTGCATACAGACCATGAATATTGGGGTCGGGGCATGCACATGCTCACAAGGTTTTTACAGACCAAATGAGTTTTACTGGCAACAACATAAAAGCCTTCTAAGTTATCAAATAGTACAACAGCTTCAAATTCTGAATAGTAAATATTTTTTACTTTCAGTGCCAGCAGAATTTTTCATTTGAATCACTCTCAATGCCAGAGAGGAATTTAACAATAGGAAACCTCCCAGTAAATATTATTATTAAATTTTTTTTTCCTCAGCACAAAATGTTTTTCCCTTTCAGCCTCAAATTGGCCCAAAAATTGAGACAGACACAGGCTCAGGTGCTCCTCCCCTTACCATATCTATCCTCTGCATTATGGAAGCCTGCTTCAGTTTTTTCATGTGTCCGCTCAGTAATACTATTTCTCCCTGCTCTGACCTATAAAAGAAGATGGGAAAGGAACAGCTGGCCACTTCTGCTTGTCAGCTCTTCTAACACAACAGACATGCAGAAGTGGACAATTCACCCACTTCTAGTGTTACAAGGAATCTTCCTCAACGAAGCCGCGGTGATTGCTCCCTCCATTACCCGCCAATCAGCCCTCTGGCATCAGTTAATGAGTGGCTTCCCCACGGTGAACCGGCCTCTGTTCCCTTTCAAGCGGCCCGGGCAAAGTACATTCATTTAATATTCCCGGGGGGAGCTCCTCCTTGCTGCTTCTGGGGTTCTTCCTATTGGCTGGGAAGCTCCATTTCCTCTCTCGCAATCTCATTGGTCGCGAAGGCAGGACTTCCGTTTTCCTCTACTTCCGTGCCTTTCCTGCCTCGAGCTCTCTGAAGCTCAATCCGCACGCCTCTTCTGCTGGCTTTCAGACCTCATGACTCTCCCGCGGGCTTCGCTCTGCTAGCTATCCACTGGTGCCAGATAACTCTATTTTTTTCTTCTTATCTATACCTGGATAGGTGGGAGGAATAGGCCATCTTGCAAAGGGGGTTTTATGGGGCTCACCCCTATAGTTTTCTCTCTCTCTCTCTCTATTCTTTTATAGGAGCTTGTTCCAAAAAAAAAATTATTTCCATTCTCCTTCCCACTATGCCTAGCAAAGGGTCGCTCCCGTCCCGACAGAAGGGTACAAAAATCTCACCAGTCGCAGTTTCATATGTGTGTGCCCACAATTTCCCACAAAGACATATTTCCCATCCTACGAATAGTTGGACAGGATCGTTCTTAAAGAATGGTCCTTCCTTGAACACCGTCTCCAACAGACCCACCTTTTTAATTCTATGTTTCCCTTTTCCAAATCGGACATAAACCGATGGTCTGTCCCTCCTATAGTCGACCCTCCAGTAGCCCGAATTTCCAGAACCACTTCTATCCCAATTTCAGGAGTGGCTCAAATGATTTTCGTATCGAAGCACTTGTGAAAATTTTTGATTTTCAGCCTCGGGGCAGCTTTATTCCCCACTTTCGGTTCAGCCTGGGTAGCTAAGGCTATGGAAGTATGGCTTAACCAAATTTACCAGAAGGGCTCTAAAGGGCAAGTCCAGCCCCAAAGTGAAATGGGTAAATCACCCCCCAAAACCCTAAACTGTAATAGTTTGAAATCTCAAATATAAGTCTCATCTGAAATCCTGCACAATGTCCTGTTGACCCTGTTTCTGCTTCCTGGTTCTTCCAGTTAGCACGGTCACTTATGGATTTGACAGTTGATATCACTGCCAATGACAATGTTAATCCACTGTCTGCCTCTTCTGAGCATGCCCAGGCTCAGTACAGGTTTCTAAATTGCTCCGTTTCCATGAGGCATTCAGAAGCATAGCAGGCATACAGTAATGAATTCATTGGACAAACTATGATATATCAACATAGTTTAAAGAGGCCATTCTTTCTAAAAGATGTTCTTATGAGGGTGGCATTGTCCTTTAAATATTATACAAGTCCTTTCAGATGCAACAGTTTATATAGGGGACACGGCCTTAGAATCAAGCAGACTCATTGTGCAGACTCATTGTCCGCTCTTCTGTGGCAGTAACAGTGTCACAGAGTTTTATGGCTTAAAGCCTGGGCAGCAGACTCTGCCTCAAAAAAGGCTCTTACCAGTTTCCCTTTCTCTGGTGGAAAATTATACATAATCTTTCGGGCAACTGGAAGCAAAAGTACTTTTCTGCCTCGGAACAGGCCTTGCAGGTTTACCACCTTCCATAGTCCTCCGTCCTTTCATCCCTTTCGATCCTTTCCAGGGCACATACCGAACTTGCGACACAAGCTCCCCCTCTGAGACGAGGGGCCCCGTCCTATCCTCCATTTCGATCCTTGGGAGCCAAGCCTAAATCTGCATGACTATCCTCCCATGTCGTGGGTGGGTGTCACGAACGCCAGTTCGTTGGCCACATGATCTGACCAATCAATCGGTACAAGCTGCCACCACTTTAAGTTATAGCCTTAAAGATGCCCCAAAAACACTCTTGAATCTCACTGACTATGCACACCCTTGCCCTGGCAGCTAAATGGTTATCACTACACCATTCACTCCAGCAAATAACTGGCTAATTAGTCCTTCACAAGCAGTCACAGAGTTACCGTAATTAGCATTTACACTGCAAAACATTCCATTCAACCAAATATAAACTTATACTGGGATATTGACCACATATTACTCTCCTGTATTATCAATTCCTCCAATACCAAACATGACCTGTGTGTAATACATATTTCCCAAAATATTAGTAACTCGCCTTGGCAAGGGAATAAGGTCTCCATGTTGGGTATCATTTTAATGGGCCTACCTTCCCATTCACAAATATAATATTGGTTTCTGTCTGACATTCCAATACCGAAATACATTTATTTTTTATGACTGTCCTTAAAATGACCTCTTAAGGTACCCACCAGATCCCTAGCTGAAGAGAATTCTAGATACACGGTTCGGCCCCACATTGTCTGGAAAAGATCTGGTTCTATGCTTCACTAATCGTAATATAAACAATAGGACTGTTCCGGGGTGGAATTGCATTTTATTGGTCCTTTGAAAGACCAAGTACCAATAGTTAACCCATTTTTGCCAAGTCACTACACACTGTCCTGACAGGGGGCATCTTTGATTTTTTTTCAGGAGGCATGGCAACATCCTTCCATGGATTCCTGGACTCTAAGGATTGTCTCTCAAGTAAACCACATGCCCTCTGCGACACAAGGCCATACAACATGCAATCGATTTGTTGTTGCTAGCTAAGGTAATAACCCCGATTCCTGTTCTCCAAAGATTTTCAAGATTCTACTCCAACCTTTTTCTAGTTCCGAAAAAGGACAGAACATTTCGCCCAGTATTAGACCTAAAGGAGCTCAACCAACACGTCAAAACGACCCACTTCAAGATGGAATCTTTATGCTCGGTTATTCTAGCTATTGAACCGGGAGACTTCCTGGAATCTCTCAACATTCAGGGCGCCTATTTGCATGGGCCCATCTGGCAGGGTCACCTCCGCTTCCTCTTTGCGGTAGGGAAGTTCCACTTTTAATTTACAGCTCTCCCATTTGGACTTGCCTCTGCTCCCAGAGTCTTTACCAAACTTACGGCCTGCCAGGCAGCATTCATTCGGCACCAAGGAATATTCTTCCTCCCATTTCTAGACAACCTGTTGATCAAAGCCCCATCCCTTCCTTTAGCTTTATCCCAGGTTCGCACAAGTTCGCAGATTCTGACTTTGTTCGGCTGGATAATCAATCCGCACAAGTAATCTTCCTTTCCCAGTCTTTGAATGACCTTTCTGGGCATGCTATTCGACACATCCCTCCAAAAGAATTTCCTCCCTCAGGAGCGCCTAGCTTGCCAAGCAATCTCCACCCCACTAATCTCAATTCGCCACACCATGTAGTTGGTAGGGAAGATGGTCTCAGCCATTGAAGTGGTACCATACCCCATGTTTCACCTACGACCCCTGTAGTGTCTCCTATTAAGCATATGGAACAGGTCAATAAACTCCTTGGACTCCATGATCTCCCTGCCCCCTCTCTCTCTTCCTCCGTGGACTGTAGTGTCGACAGATGGGGATGGGGGGCAGTATACTAATCCCAGACAAACCAAGGTACATGGTCAAGGGAGGAATCTGTACTTGTCAATGTTCTTGGCCTCCGTGCCATATTTCTAGCTCATTCCCACTGGACCGACCAACTGTCAAATATGTCCGGATCCAGTCGGACAATGCCACTGCGGTAGCTTATATCAATTACCAAGGGGAGCGAAATGGCCATGGCGGAAACCCATCACATTCTGTCTTGGGCAGAACACTTTCTTCCGGCTATATTGGCATATCTTCCGGGAACCTTAAAGGGCATCTATAGTGGGAAAATGAACTTTTTTTTTCTTTCTTTCCATGTGTTCTATAATTCCCCACAACCCCCAGAGTGTCTTCACTTTTTTCAGATTCCCTCTCTGTCCTGAGATACATCAGTTAGAAGAATACGTGATTGCATTCCTCTACTCCTACTTGGACTGTCAATCAAATACCTGTGACGTGATCCCCCCCTCCCTGCTCTGTAATAAACATAGAGATAATAGCATTAGCAGGGGGAGAGAGGTAGCTTTGATGGTAGATATAAGGCTGCACTTGACCCCCCCTTAATAGCTTTCACTGATTGACGATGGGTCACAAAGTGAGAAATCGTAAACTGTACTGTTCTCCTTCTTCTTCCGTGTCTCCAGGACAGCTTGCTTTCCACTGTGCGTGGGTGTGTTTTTCAGGATGTTGAACTTTTAACTCCTACTGCACATGATAAGCTTGTCGGTTAGCCGGAGTTGAGAAATGGAGGAGGTAAAAGAGGGAAGGGGGGAGTGCTGCACAGAGATCTGACACCATGGTTAAACAAAGGGGCAATGTGTTTTTTTCACTATAGATGCCCTTTAAATGTGGAGGCAGATTTTCTCAGTCGACACACTTTAGACCAGGGGAATGGTCTCTCCATCCAGAGGTTTTCGAGAGCCTGATCCTTCGTTGGGAACTCCCAACATAGACATCATGGCTTTTTGGCTCAACCGCAAGGTTCCTCTGTTCTGCTGAAGAACGCGGGATCCTCAGGCATTTCCTTCCCTCCAATAGCTATGATTCCACGCATACTCAAAAAGATCAGGCAGGAAAAGACCCCGGCGATCTTCGTAGCCCCAGGGTGGCTCAGGAGGGCTTGGTTCTCAGACCTACTGGACATGTCAGCGGAAGAACCGTGGACCTTACCTCTTCGCTCGGATCTGTTATCACAAGGACAATTCCTCCATCCAGATGTCCTACGCCTCAATTTGATGGCGTGGCACTTGAATCTTCCATTCTGCGGAGTAGAGGAATCCCCTCCACAGTTATTCCAACAATGCTAGCTGCGAGGAAACCAACATCCTCCAAGATCTATCACCGCATCTGGCAGAGGTATGTAGGCTAGGCATCTTCCAGGGGTTTTCCCCCTGGTATGTTTGTTCTTTCCAGAATCTGTAACAATCGGTTAGATAAATGTCTTTCTCTCAGTGTGCTTAAGGTCCAAATTTCGGCGTTATCAGTATAATTCCATCGACGGTTGGCCCTTCGGAAAGATATTCAAACCTTCTTACAAGGCCTAGCCCACCTATGCCCCCTCTCAGACAGTCGGTTCAACCATGGGACCTTCCTCTGGTTCTTCGGGTTATGCAAGGCCCTCCCTTAATAACCACTATCTTCTGTAACACTGTCTCTTCTATCATGGAAGACTTTTTTTCCCCTAGCCATTGCATCTATTCGAAGAACGTTGATAAGTTGATTCTAAGACTGCATCCGGCTTTACCCGAGGTAGTCTCTTCCTTTCACTTAAATCAGGAGATTGTCGTTCCATCTTTCCATCCTCAGCCCACTTCTCCTAAGGAAACAAGACTGCAGTCCCTGGATGTGGTAAGAGTCCTCCGGACCTATATTGCCAGAACGGAATGTTTTTGTTCCTCTAGGGCCCAGTTCATTCTCTTGGCAGGCCCCCATAGAGGCTCTAGGGCATCGCCTCAGACCCTGGCTAGATGTATTTGTAATGCCATTCTACGATGTTATGCAGAGGTTGGGGCTGCTCTTCCCTTGCGGGCTGCAGCCCATCCTACTAGAGCGCTAGGGCAGTCTGGTGCGGGGCCACTGTGGACCAAATTTACAAGGCAGCCACCTGCCTTTATAGGTTGGATGTGTTTACTTTGGCAGAGGCGACCCTTTACTGTTCGGGACTTTGGGACGTCCCCTGCTGTGCCTGGGTCCCCCCAAGGCTGAAAGAGAAAGGAGGATTTTGTTACTTACCTTACGTGCTAATTGGGATTTTCCAGGGTACATAATTGCCACAGATTCTTGTACAAGTCATTCTGAATTGAGAAACCCAGTCGGATGACTAGCGAAACGTCTTCAAGAACTAAACTTCAAGTCCAGTTGATCTAATTGAATACAACAGATATACCGTAAAATCTCTTTCTCTAAAGCGGAAGGGGGACCCAGGCATTACCCTCCCTGTTAGTTACATGAGTCAGTTAGATGGGCCTGTTGCCGATTTTCTAAATTTCTAATTCAAAGTTAATTTAGTGGGCCTGTTGCCCAGTGTTATTGTCTTTCCTATTAGTACTCCTTTCGCTCTCTTTGGGACAATACTAAAGCAGGCTTCAGGTGCTGCAGAGGATATGGTTAGGGGAGGAGCACCTGAGCCTGTGTCTGTCTCAATTTTTTTCGGCCGAAAATCGAGCGTGTGTACGAGGCTTAAGCCCTTCTCGTTGTTAACCTAAGATAACCTTAAAATTCAAGGTTGTAATAAGTGAGGTAAGTTTTGATCAAACACCGATACCCAGACAAAGTTGATCATTAAAATGGGCATTTTAATGATCAAGAGACAAAATCAAAAGTGAATTTCTCAAAAAAAATCTTACCAGCACAAATGTGAAAGCCTAACCTCCCTTGAATAAAATAGTATACCAAATACTTGGGTGTACACAGAGTTCAAAGTTAGAAATCTACCTTAACCCATTTGGCAAGTAAAATACCCCACTAAATATCATTCTCCCACATGTCCTGAATCAAATGGTATGCCACATGGACCTCGCAGAGTATAACTTTGGGGCTTTCCTCTAAGGGCAACTATTCATTTTTAAGGCTAAATACCCCTTGGAAACAATTCCAACAAACTATATATTTTTGGAAACCACACACCTCCAGCTATATAGTGCTGCCTTCTTGCATTCATGCATGCAGACTTCAGTTAAATATATATTGATTCCTGTATTAATAATGGCACTCTGATGAATGACTGATAGTATAGTATTTGAGGTTGAATAAAGACATATGTCCATCCAGTCCAACCCATCTAGCAATATCCTCATTTCCTGCCTAACTGTTGATCCAGAGGAAGGCAAAAAAACCCCCACCAAATTAGAAGAAAAAAATTCTTTCCTGACTCCAAGTGGCAATTGGAAATTTCCCTGGATTTCAACGTTCCTTGTTTGCAGAAACTCATCCAGCTATTTTTTTTAAACTGACCAATGAACCTGCCATAACAACGTCCACTGGAAGACAATTCCATAGCTTTACCGTTCTCACAGTGAATAACCCTTTCCAAACTTGACGCCTAAACCTTTTTACCTTCAAGTCTTAAGGGATGGCCAAGTGTCCTCTGACATGCTGTATTGGTGAACAATGCCCCAGATAGTTTATTGTATGGCTCGTTAATGTATTTATACACAGTAATCATATCCCCACGCAAGCGCCTTTTCTCCAGCATTCATAATTGTAACTTTTCCAGTCTCTCTTCATATTCAAGCTCCCCCAATCCCCTTATTAATTTAGTTGCCCTTCTCTGAACCCTTTCCATTTCAAAGATGTCCTTTTTGTACACAGGATTCCAAAATTGCACTGCATATTCAAAATGAGGCCTTACCATTGCTTTGTAAAGAGGGAGAATAACATTTTCCTCCCTTAAATCCATACCTCTCTTTATACAAGACAATACCATGCTGGCTCTGGTTGTTGCCACCTGGCACTGCTTGCTTCCTTTAAGTTTGTTATCCACCAAAATTCCAAGATCCCTTTCCAACAGGGATTCACTTAACACAGAGCCATTTATAGTATAAGCAGCACAAGGATTTTTAAGTCCAAAATGCATCACCTTACATTTATTAACATTGAATCTTATCTGCCACTTAGCAGCCCAATGTGACAATCTATCTAGATCCCCCTGCAATGATTGCAAATCCTCTGAAGTTTTTAATGGTCGACAAAGTTTTGTGTCGTCCGCAAACACAGAAACCTTGCTGACAATACCCACTTCCAAATCATTAATAAATAGATTAAATAGAACCCTGTGGCACCCCACTTAGCACGTTAGTCCATAATGATGAAGCCCCATTAACAACTACTCTCTGCATCCTATTCATTAACCAATTTTCTATCCATATACAAATGTGCCTGCCCAGACCAACAGACTTTAGCTTATACATTAGTCGCCTATGTTTAAATTTAAGAATAAAATATAAGTAAGAAATCCTACCAAACCTGTATGATGAGTAAAAAAGTCCCACTAAATATCAATCGCCAACATGTCTTAAATCAAACGGTATGCCACATCCCAGGGTGTGTAAAAGCAAAAAAGTAACCCCCAAAAATGGACAATGGCTGAATAGCAATTATAGGGAAATAATTACGCCAACTCTGTATTTTGAACAGCTTTTAGTTTTTCAAACTACAGACATCCAACAAATTTGAAAATACCCCCCACAAAGTAAAGTATATTCAGAACCTACGCACCTTTAGCTACATAGCGGTATAATTATTTCATCAGTTCAAAATATACAAATGGTGTTGGCTCATTAGCCAGACAAGTTGGTAGGTGCAGTCCTCTCAGCCCCCTACTCCCAGGGCTTCAATATCCAAGCAAGGCAAAGAGTAGAGGAGCACACTACTTCAGTGAATATTTCTTTATTTGTGCAAAAACAACAGCATACAACGTTTTGGGACTCTAGGCCCCTTCCTCATGTATAACTGGCAGTGAGTACTACACCCATATATATACCCTTAGGCTCCACCCACATGCCATGTGGCAAGTTGATTGACAGCCCAGGGTTCCACAGTGAGGCTATACATATCACAAACAATCAAAGTGCAAAGAGTGCAAAAGATTGATAAAATATATTAATAATGTTTAAAAAGTGCATAAATCTTAAGAATATGTTAAAAACATAACCATATATAAGAGGACAATTCATAAAAAATTCTAAAACTTCCACAATATTCACAAAGATTCTATATAAAGTGCTTAACATTAAAGTGCTCCTAGTCCCTGCGCAATAGTGTCTAGTGATTACATCCCGTGTATAGTGTCTAAGCATAGAGACAATGTTACAAAAAAGTATAAAGACAATGTCATGAAAAATTCTACACACATTTCTTTTTAGATTTTTGCACTTTTTGCAGGTTTTCAAAAGAAATGGGGAAAAAAGGTTCAAACTTACAAATCTTGACCAAACACAAATAAAGCCCTTTAAATGTTGTTTTCCCACATGTACTCAATAAAACAGTACCTCACTTCCATGTTCGCCGAGACCCTGACAGCAAACAAACTCAAAAGGAGCCAATGTATAATTTTGCAGCTTCAATCTAAGCACCCTTCTTGCCCATTTTTCAAGTGGGCTAAATTTTTTTTATTGGCAAAGATTAATAATTAGGTGATCAGATCTGTGCCCTCATTTTTCTTCTAAGTCTTTGTTCACTATAAAAGACTTAAAGGGCAAGTCTAGCCATAAAAAAATTTTTAGATCTAGTTTCAGCACTCCCCAAAACCTAATTTTCGCATAATTCATTTTTACCAAAGTTGCCCCTGAAAAGACTTACCAGACCCGGTCCCTCAACGCCTGCTGTTGTGAGCTCGTTATTAGCACAAAGCAGCACCAGTGAGTCACTTCCTGGTCTCCACAGTCAAGTAATTTGGCATGATGTGACCAGGAAGCAGAGAGGAGTGGCGTAGCAGAGCAGCAAGGGTCTGGGTCTGGTGAGTCTCTTTGGGGGCATCTTTGTGAAAAATGAATTAAGCAAAAATTAGGGTTGGAGGGATGCTGAACCTAAAGATATAATTTTATTTCATGGCTGGACATGAATAAAATCCTTTTTGTGAATGGATCTCTGAGATTAGGGATCAAGGGGACAGGAGGGGGGCACTTGATTCTACATCTATGGCGACAGAAGTTCTCACATACACACACACACACACACACACACACACACACACATAGATTCTACGTGCATGGCATTGAAAGGGTCTAATAATCAATAATAAAAAATGAATTCTAGCAATACATATTTTAACAGTTAATTTCACTTCAAAAGCTACTGTTTTTATTTAAATTGAAATTGAAAATAATATCCACAAACTTGGACCATGTAGGCTTAAAGGGACTGTAAACTCCCCATCATCCATAAAAATAACTATGTGCCATCCGTTTCTATTATTCACAGGGAGGTGAGAACGCTTATTCTCACCTCCCTGTGAATAAAAGGATGCTCGGGGGACCTGGAACTTACCTTACTGCCGCTCCACTCGCAGCCGCTCCTTCACTGACAGCCGTTCTGTCCCAACCGTGCGCCCTATCTTAGGCGCATGCGCGCCAATACAAAAGATAGGGCACGCGATCGGGAGAGAACAGCTGTTCAGTGAAAAAGCGGCTGCGAGTGGAGCGGCGGTAAGGTAAGTTCCAGGTCCCCCGAGCATAATAAGATGAGAATGAGAATAAGCGTTCTCACCTCCCTATGAATAATAGAAACCGATGGCACATAGTTGTTTTTATGAGTTTAGTGTTCCTTTAAAGGATTATATACTAAAAATTAACTTTATAAAAATGGAAAGAACCTGGGGCAGGTAGGTAGGATTGATTATTCCAACCTCCCAATATCATTTCGTTGAGGAGCTACAGCACATAGTTTTCATTTGCCAGGTTAGTCCTGGACTAATCCTGTATTAAGATAGTGCTGAAGCCAGGAGGAAGACTGGCAAGAATCAGTTTTCTTTGGGATAGTGCTCCTTTACAGAAACAATATTGGGAGGAAGGAATTACCAGTCATCTTTCCCTGTCCCAATTTCAACTGTTTTTAAAAAAGACTTTATACACACTATAGTCCTCCTTTTTTTTTTTTTACCCAATTTTTTCCAGACATTATAGGAAATAATGTTAGCTAGGTCGAGGCTGGGTAAACCTATTTAAAAATAGAAAGAAAAATCACAATTTTAATTTAGACATTTTAGTAAAGGAAACAGTCTTGTAACAAAAATTTTTAAAAAGTTGGAGAAATTTTAAAAAAGTATGAATGTGTATATACAAACAGTATTGTTGACCCACAATCTAGAGGTTAATTCTAGACTATATACATAGAAAACTATATTAGCACCATTTTAAACTATAAGAACTTTTGTTGAATAACCCTGTTTGTATATACCTGTTGTATTCAGTCAGATCAACTGGACTTAAACTTCTTGAAGATGTTTCGCTAGTCATCTGACTGGCTTTCTCAATTCTAAATTGAGAAAGCCAGTTGGATGACTAGCGAAACATCTTCAAATTTAAACTTTTAAGTCCAGTTGATCTAACTGGATACAACAGATATAGCATGACCTGGATGAATGAGAACCTTCACAAACATTCTAAGTATATGTGCTCTTTTTCATGTATAGATAATATAAAGCAGGATTACTCAATCAAAAAACACAACTGGTTTAGCGGTTTCACCAAATGGGACATATTCATAACAGTGCGGTATTGCTTTTTAGCATAGTATTCGTAGATTTATGAATGTTCGGTGTAAATGTACGATCACATCCATACAGTAATGATTATCCTGCGGTATTGCAAACTTGCGATATAGCCCAATGATTGCCTAATGACAGCTATCAAAACCTATTCTGGTCTTATTATACAGTCTAAAAACCTTAAAATCAGTGCAATATGCCTCTTACACATTTGTTTTAAGAGTTTATGAATATTTAACTTTGTGTTTTTTGAGTCAATAGTGCTGTGAGCGTATTTTTCATTATCTCTTACTTTCATGCTAAAGTATAAATATTTTTTGCGACCGCATCTGAAAAAATCTATATTTATGTACTGTTACACATTGTTTTATCTTTTAGTTCTGGGATTTCAGACAGCCACGGAAATGCCTCAGTGTGTTAGCCTGTCAGGTGCCAGTGTGGAAAGCAAGATACACTGTAAGACCCCAGATTCACTACACATGCTTTTTTATTACTTTTTCTAAGTAAAAGTTTGCCTGACCCAGAACTTTCTATGAGAATATTTGTTTTAAATAATACAATTAACTATCATTCTAAAGTACCAATATGCATTAATTTTAATCTATTGTAAAGAAAATTTCTTTCATTATTAAAATCATTTGACAGTTTACCTTAAACCTGCATTAAATGTTGCGAGCATTGTCTGCTTCGCCAAAATGGCATTAAAATGCTATCATATTCAGTAAGCTAGTTGGATATTTGCATCTGCGTACCAGGAGCCCAACAGTAGGGGATTCTGCTTTTGTTTTTTAGATTTATAATGAATATAATTATTGATAAATTAATGTTATCCATATATAATTTTGACAGTTCTTTGCTTAACATTAAAAAATGTTTTTTCAATGCTTTTGGTACTCACGGCAGAGTACACTGGTACAGAGGTGGCAGCTTACTTAAGACGTAAGTGTGTGAAAAATCTTCCAAAGATTGTTTTATATGTATTTTTCTTTCTTTTCTAGCCCTTTAGCAATGGCCTTGTTACAGTTATGGTTCCTCAGCTTCGGAGGGAAAATAGTCTTTTGCTATGGAATGTGTCTGATCTTCATTCTCCAGTCCATATATTTGTAGGACATGATGATGTAGTCCTTGAGTTCCAGTGGAGGAAACAAAAGGAAGGTTAGTGTTTTGTATATAAAATCCTTCTTGATGAAGGAAGCTCAGGCATTAGGCAATATGAATGAAGCTTCTTGGTACAAGTATGGTTTAGCTGACTAGCAATAGAGCTTCGTACTTGCATTTGTTTAGTTCAGTTTTAGCTGCTTCTCCTCCTTTTTGCTAAGCTACTCTGTTACTTTTGACACCTACATCACTAAACTTTTATTTGACAATTCGTTTATTGGTTTTATAGACTTAGATTGTAAGTTCTTCAGGGCAGGGGTTTCATTCCTAATGTGTCAAGGCACACCATACTTCTCTCAGGATAGCACTCCACTGCCTGTTGCAACTTCAAAGTATAAATTCTAATCAACGATGAAAGTGCACTCATGGATCTAAATCAAAAGCCAATATAGTTTATTACCACCTACGCGTTTCAGTCTCCAATTAGGCAGTCATCAGGGTACCCTACATATAACTAAAGTCTAAGAAACTGTTTAAAGGGGAACTAAAGTCTCCAGACAACATTGTTGCAATAGACAGAGAACATTCATAAAAATGCTGTGGCTGCTGGGTGATTTATAAAATTAACCTTTGGCTACTAGGGTTCAGCTACCATAATCCACCTTAGCTGAGGATCACACAGGTAAGTGTACATAGGAAGATGCAGCCTTGTTTCCTAGAATCTGATGGCCAATCATGTTACAGTTCAGAGATCATCCCTCCCCGACACAGAACAAAGATTTCAGTGCTGTTTTTTGCAAACATACTTTAGTGCTTCTGTCTAACAATGATTTAATCCTTTGCTTTTCATACAAAAAAAGAAAAGTAATCTTTGGATGTAAGAAACCGAATATCTGGGGAATTTAAATTTTAACCACATGTACTCTGTATTGCCAATATAAAAGTTTTCTACCACTATCCCAATAAAGCTGCTATATATAAAGTCAGTTTATGTATAAACTTTATCTTTTCCTTGAAACAGACAAAAAAAAGCATTAAACTCAGTCAGATTATTTCAAAAGTAAAAGCTTGTGATATCATAGGCTGTGTTTTTCTAAAACCAGTGCTTTAGACTGGTAAGCCACCTCAGCAAATGCAAAAAATACAGGTAAATTTAGAATCTTTGGGGGCGGAGCCAAGATGGCCGACTGAATGGACATACTGCTCTGTAGTTCCTGACTGCAAACATTATCCCAGGGTATTATCCCATCTCTGGTGGTGTGCCCTCAGCCTGAGTCTAGCTACAATGACCAGAAAACAAGCGTGAATACGCAGACACGGACAACTTTGAGCACTTTGCAAGGCAAAGTAACCAGAGCTGACGACGTGGTCAGGCTGCCATGAATGCTGGCAAGCTAAATGAGGAACAAGTGAACTGAACGACACAACCTTGGTGGAAAACACTGGTTCCCCCATGCTCCTAGCTATCGGGGAAACAAAATCCACATTGATGGTGCTACTGGAGGAGGCAAGAGTGGATATGGGCCTAATGAGACAGGACATGCAAAAGGGTGGGGGAAACAGAAGATAGAATAACCCAGATTGAGGACACTTTAACACCTATACCAGATGATATCACCCAACTTACACAACAAATAGCATCATAGTATAGTATTTGAGGTTGAATATAGACATATGTCCATCCAGTCTAGTGATACCCCCTTTTTCTGTTGATCCAGAGGAAGGCAAAAAAAATCCCTGGATCGGAAATATCGGAAATATCCCTGGATCAACTCTACTTTTTATATCAATATCAGTAACTTGCAACATTCCTTGTTTGCAAAAACTCATCCAGCTTTTTTTTTTAAATTGTCCAATGAACCTGCCATCACAATGTCCACTGGAAGACCATTCCATAGATTGACCGTTCTTTTTTCAAGTCTTAAGGGATGTCCACGTACCCTCTGACATGCTCTACCGGTGAAAAATACCCCAGATAGTTTGTGTGGCCATTAATGTATTTATACACAGTAATCATATGCATGCAAGCCCCTTTTCTCTAGTGTACATAATTGTAACTTGTCCAATTCCTCTTATATCATATTCAAGCTCCCCCAATCCCCTTATTAATTTAGTTGCCCTTCTCTGAACCCTTTCCATTTTAAAGATGTCCTTTTTTTTACACGTACACAGGATTCCAAAATTGCACTGCATATTCCAAATGAGGCTTTACCAATGCTTTGTAAAGAGGGAGAACATTTTCCTCCCTTGAATCCATACCTCCCTTTATACAAGACAATACCATGCTGGCTCTAGCTTTTGCTACCTTTTAAGTTTATCCACCAAAAATCCAAGATCCTTTTCCAACAGGGATTCACTTAACACAGAGCCATTTTTAGTATTAGCAGCACAAGGATTTTTACGTCCCAGGCACACTGGGTTTATGTTCCTTCCCCAAGGAGCGGACACTTTAAATTCTTAAGAAGTGAGGCTTTGGCCCTGCCCCTTGCCCATAAGCACCCGGGCACCAGAAGCCTTCCCCAGTTTAAGTATCCGCTCAGCAGTAGGATCACTAGCGCACCTCCATGCACACAGAAATGAACGTTCACAAAAACGAACGTTTCTTCAGAAACCATGGAGAGGGTGCCCAACACCACACTGCTTGCCAGCAAGGTGTCAGGAGGCTCTCCCCTCTCTGCAAAAGGGCAACATTCCACCATTCCCCTTTTAACCTGCGCCACTGGTCTAACTGGAAAAAGGTCTGGAGCTTATCTTACAGCTCCACATGGCGATGGATACATTGGATACAACTCATAAAGAGGAAACACCTTTCCAGCGCACAAGGATCTTATCATCGAAGTCTCCTCCATATAAGGCCCCGCAGAGCCTGGTTCGCGGATCTCCCTGGCATGACATCAGACAGCCTGCAGCTTCCAGAATGACTAGACCTGTCGCAAGGTCCTCTGGTGCATGGAAAGTGGCCTTCCTCGAAAGTCGTTTGTGCTTTCTAGAATTCTCTGTTTCTTGCAATCCGGGGTAGACAAGGTTCTCTCTTTATGTGTCCTAATGGGGGCGCTGTCTGTCTTTTTTCATCGCTGGCTGGCTCAGAGAAGGAATATACACACCTTTCTACAAGGGGTTGCTCACATTCGCCCTCCTAGGAGTCCGATGACTCAACCTTGGGACCTAACTTCAGTCCTTGGTGCCCTCAGGATACCCCCCGTTGAGCCTTTAGAGTCGATTTCCTTTACTCTCCTATCCCGTTTTTCTGTTAGCTGTTTCCACGATACGTAGAGCCTCAGAATTAGTGGCCCTTCCTGTTTACGTTTCTTGCCTGACAGAACAATTCTTAGAATTCACTCTAACTTCATACCAAAGGTGATCTCCGCCTTCCATCTCGACCAGTACATTGTTGTCCCTACTTTCTATCCTTGTCCTTCCTCTCCCAAAGGAGAGACAGCTTCTCTGTTTGGATGTGGTCAGAGCTCTTCTTATATTTACGTCCCCCGAACTAAGGACATTATATTTTATCAGACTCTTTTTTTCCTCTTGGCAGGCCCGCACTGTGGTTCTAGAGCCTTGCCTCAGACTCTTGCGAGATGGATAAGATCAGGCATCCTGCGCTATTAAAGTCTTGCTGGGGCTGCTCCTCCCAGGCTGGTTGCAGCCCATTCTACTAGAGCCATGGGTGGTTCATGGGCCACCCGCAAAGGGGCCTTGGTGGATCAGATCTGTTAGGTGGAAACTTGGTCGTCCGTTACGATGTTTATAAGATTCTAAAGACTTTGTCTTTGGCTCTGCAGAAGTGTCATTGGAAAGTTCTGTGTAGCAGGCAGGGCCGTCCTGCTAATGAGCCACATTAAGGCAATGCAGCAGAGCTATCGCGCTGGATGCAGAGGGAGGAAGCGCGTATGGACAATACCTGACTTAGACATCCGACATCACTCCCAAGACCAGCCGCCGCGGTCACTCTACACCAGCTGAGCCAGCAGCACTTTCTGGAGAACCTTACAGATTCTATACAAAGTGCCCGAAATAACGCCGCTGCTGTAACTGATTGGGGTTGAAGCTGTTGCTAGGGTGGAGGAAGCATTGCCAAGGAAGCACCCAGAAAAGGGCTACTGGCAGGTCAGGACAGCCGGAACGGAGTAGGCACATGCACTGCAACAGCACGCATTCAGTCAGTGTCTGTGTCGGTGTGTGAACAGGAGGAGATCTGTAAGGACTGAGGAGCCTACTGACTGAGCTGAGGTACAGAAATGAAAGTCTGCTGACGTTGCTGGATAATAATAATGTTTAGTGGTCTTGATGGACTTTTGTATGGGGGGGGTTAAGGATATTTAGCCATTGGGATGACACTTGTGGGGTGAATGGGATCTCTGTGGGGAACAGGGACATCTGTGGGGTAATATGTTATCTGTGAGGTCAATTGGGTAGTTCTCGCTGTATGGGACCTTTATTGTCTGTTCTCGCTGTATGGGAC
>JAACNH010003329.1:0-29992 GCA_019447015.1 Hymenochirus boettgeri
TACCTAGAATAGACATAGGGCAAAAACCTTTTAAAACAATGACTATAAAACATGGCTAGCCACTGATAGTCCAAAGGTGTTTTTTGGGGGAGCTGTGATTTTCATATCTTGAAATCTTAAAAAAATACCCCTATTCCTACTTCCCTTAATTACACTTTGATGATTAGAACACAGCACTACTGTTCCTCTGCTACCCACAATCCTCCTATGCACTGTGCACACCAGCTTCATGTAACATTTTTTTTCTTCCATTGTCTAATTTCCAAGAAACATTAAAGATCAGGGAGGTTTTAGGTAAATGAGCTCATTTACCCGAGCTCCTCGAGTACCTAATTACACCTGCCAAGGGTTTGGAGGATACTTGCACTCTGGGGGGGGTCGCCCAGTTGAACTGAGTCACTTGCTGTGGATTAGATTTATAGGATTGTGTATTTTTAATAATGTGTGTGGATTTTCATGGGATCTTGTATCGCGTAGCCAGCACAAAAATACATAGGTTTGTGTGGATGTACAGTCGCAAAAACCTTATTAAATTGGCATGTGATGGATTTAACAACGGTTGATGGCTAAGTAATCTACCCCTTATTTATGGTTATGGTTAATGGTAAAATGTCTTATAGTATTGTATAAAGTAGTAGAGAAACGCCTTTCAAGTGATTTAATTTTTATTTGTGACATGTTTCGGGGCCTCCCCCTACACTGGGGTGCACCTAGGAAGGGGGAGGCCCCCAAATCTAGGCAGCATGCACAACTAAAAACCAAATCACTTGTGAAAGAGTGTGTTCCTCTCTACTACTTTAGGGAACGCCACACTGCAAACGCAAATGCACCACGGAATTGAGTGGCTCATTCATGTGAATTTCGATTGTATTTAAAATGCGGAACGCAATCGCAAAGCGCATTTGCATCGACCACCCGAAGAAGTTTTCATTGCGTGCCGCGATTCATGATGAAAAAACGCAAGTGGCAAAAGCAGAAAAATCGCCAGCAGTGGGCCTAGCCATTAACTGTAGGTGGTTAGCATCAGAGGGAACACAGCCAACTAACAGTACCAGCAATAGGAGTGCGTGGAATAACCAGAAAATGTCTTATAGTAACTTACAGGACAATAATCGGATCTCCTGTTCTATTGGTTAAACTTCTACCCTTAAAAGTAGAAACACAAGCCTATAAACAAACTCCATTTCTTTCCTTCCCTGTCTCAAAGGACCCCCAAGTATCTCCGATCACTTCCTATCAAAACCAATGGTGTTTTCATTTCCGTCCCAGTTACTAAACTGCAAGCGCAGCAACCTTGAATGGTTTTACATATGTTTGGAAAGTGGATATACACCTTCTTGAAGTAACTGCCAAACATGATGACTATTGGCTGTAATGTCAGTGTCACGATGATATGTCATTTGCTTTCATTGCAGGAGAATGTTTTGCAGTTCTGAAAATTCTTCTCAGATGATTGTGAAATCTTTTCATTTGCAAAGAAAGCAAGTGTTACATCATGTGCTATTATGGCTCAGTACATCAGTCTGCCTCCAGAGTGCGTTATTCTTTCATCTGTTTCTGTTGCTAAGATCTGTAAGCCAAAAGCCTGGTATTCTGCCCAATAGGGGAGTCTGAATTTGACGTAAATAAATCCCTATTACATTTAAAGGCATGTTCCCCCCCCAAACAATTTTTTGCTGTGGTGTAGGAACGTATCACTGTTGTATTTTGCCAATCTTTCATTATTTTTGGAACAGTTATGAGTTATTTTCATTTTTGTGTTTCTTATGGGTTGTAGCCATGGATTTCTCCTCCTTCCGATGGGCAGTGGTCTTATAGTCTATGGAAGATATATCCACCAATCAGAAGGTGTTTGCATAATGGTTAAAATAGCCTGTCCTTTCTCCAATTTATTCATTAACATGCAGAATCTGAGCAACTGATTTGCAGTGCAACCTGGGATCTGGGATTGTTACATTACCCATTCCCATTCTTCTATAGTCTCAGAACTAATTGATCTTGATATTGTTGGTGCAAGTAGGCAGTTGATGTCAGATGAATCAGGTTTATCAATATTATATATACACACGAAATACAAGGCATCACAAGGTCTGAATTTGAATGGCACCCAGGCATTTCCTCTGTTGGAATGGAGGCTGATCGCTGCTGTTTGCCTCTATAGTAAGACACCAAACAGTGTTACAAGCAGAGCTGCATTTATTACAGACTTACTTTTTACATTGAATAAATTTATTTCAGACTCAGCTTGGCTGCATGTGTTTTGGATTTAAACCCTTTAATTACACATGGTTGCTCCAAGACTGTGTTTGCAATCATCCCCCTCCCTGTTGATATTTAGTTGGGATACACAATCATACTTTTACTGATTGTTTTGAAATCTTAGATACTGATAGCAAAATCAAAGACAAATTAAGAGCCATCAACTAAGGGCTGCCCATTCAAGCTACCCAGCCAGATCACTCAATTAAGCTTATATCCGGTAAAATGCCTCAGAACACAGCTATAACATCTCAGATGAAATGCAAAACTGAAAAACTAGCTCTCCTTACCAACATCACTATTTATAGTAACTCCTAAAACCCACCTCCAATTCTATTGGTCCAACATCCAAGATCCATCAGAGTAAGATTGTATCTAGACCAATCGGATTTTGGGGGTTGTTTATGACACTATAAAACAGCAATTGAATTCTCAGAGCAGCTAGTTTCAACAGCAGTCAAACTAGCAGGTATGCCTTGTATTGAGGTTGAGATTGCAAGTTAAGCTGCTATTTAGTGGGACTGCAGACATGAATGTTTTCGTAGCTCCGGGATCATACTATGGTTGTTGTTATAAGCAGTCTATTAAAACTGGCAACATATATGTGTGTATAACAGTATAACTGATAATGTGTTTTTATTACAGAGCCTGTGTGAATTGGCTTTCCTGTGGCCAAATGCACTGCGCAAAAATAGTGGACTCTAAACCTAAGTGTCAATGTACATTGCACTGCTAGGTTCACCATTCCCTGACAAGCCCTCTCAAAACCGCAGAGAGAGATAGGAATGTATAGATTGCAAAAATGTCAGTGTCAAATACAACCAACGTTGTAATAGTACAGCCCGGCTTACTTAACATTTATCAAAAGCATCCCCAATAATGAGATGATCTGATCACTAAATATATATCACTTACGAATATAGCTTATTATAAAATAACAAATATGTTTGAAATGCAAAATCACAGTTTATTCCTGTGCTGTGCTGAGCAGGGAACGATTGGTTTCTCTATTGCCCCGACACTGCATAGCCAGGAACCCAACTTGGACACCTCATTACACAGAAAGTGATTTGGTGTAATTCACTGGAAGGCGGCAACTAAAGAGTTTTACTAGGTAGTACACCTAGTAACTCTTTAGTTGCCGCCATTCACTTGCAGGATGCACATAAAAGAAAAAACCTTTTACAATGTTGCAACAAAAATGAAAGTTATTGCAAGCACTTTCTGCAACATTTCCTTTAAGGTAACAGGTATAAAAGGACATCAACTATTGAAAAAAATTGTTATCTTGTAGATATCCAATCTGAAATATCTTCTGCTCGGTGCCAGTTTTGCCTATACCGAGTAATGGAGGACATGTTCATGCAAATTGTGTGAATTGCTGATGGGAAATTCCCTCTTTCAATTGCTGCCTCATAGGGGGGGGGGGGGGGGGTGATTACTGAGCATGGCGTGCCCCTCATAGACAAACCTCTACAAAGGAGTAGTGTAGAGGCAGAAACAAATTACACCACGAAATGGCTCCAACTCTTAATTTCTGGGACTTTGAACAGACATTACAGGGGACCATTGGAGCAGAGGTGGTAGGTGAGGGATTTTGTGTCACTACACAGTACGTAGGTTAAAATTTAGTTTTGGGGGGGGGTGGAATGCCCTTTGTGCTTTGTGAAAATACTTGTTACAGATCCCAGTCAGTAAGCAAAAAACTGCAGGGCCCGGGCCCCCCCATGTCAGTTTTGTACTGTGCCCCTGACCCAACCACCCCTCTCATTTGCTGCACAGAAGTTCACCATCACCTGTTTTTGAACAGCTGATCGCAGCTATTTAACTAAAGTGCGCGTGTTCAGCTGACCGTTACCAGAACCGGCAGTAGTTTTAAACAGCTGATAGCAGTAACTTTCTTGGAAAAACCCCTTCAGCCCCCCCCACGACACGCGTCTGGGGGGGTGCAGGGCTATTGTTAGGGCCACTGTTCCAGTAAATGAGTCGTAAATTAAAAGTGTATCTTGTAGTCGGGTGAATTTCTACATATTCCACCTAGAGCCACTAGCTTGTTGCACATCCCCCTTCCTGGGGTGGCCTGCCTTACATTTTTATGCTAAACCCCAACTAGCAAAGGTGCCTATTTAGAAATGGCCTGTCTATAAATAAACACTGAAATAAAAGAGCACTATTGCCAATTAATCAGATTTTACAATGCTCCATATTTACACATGGTAGTGACAATGAATGCTGCGTCTGTCTCCATAGTGGTATGCCTACGAGTTACGTTTGCACTGCAGTTATAAAGGACCGTGCAGGCGGGTAAAGTCCCAATAACTCCAGTAAACTTTTCACCCGCGTTGCTAGCGCCATAAGATTTATACTATGTCTATTAGTAACCTGGAAAACTAGCCCCCCAGGGTTTCCACCTTTTATGACATTATCGACAATTGGATGTTGATCAGGAATACAGCAACGGGCCAAATGCTTTACAAGAGAAATAAAAACAGGATATGGACGAAGAACTGGGGCTTGAAATTCCTGTTTCCCGTATTTTTAAATTTAGCACACAGAAAGCTAGATTACAGCAACATAAATAATGGCTCGTGAACAACAAATATTCTTGACTCTGACCACATATCTGACCTCATCAACTATTGTGCTACCCTTCACTTTATGTATATTTCATGTAGCTATTTGCCTGGCCATCTGTATGTAAAACAGAATAACAACAGACTCACTATCAACAAGCAGTTGTAAAAAGTATCTATAAAATAACAGTGCTAGTATACACTTACTATACATTTATAGGAGTGGGAAAATAAGTTTTGGTTATATAGTAACTTAACATATCTCAGAGAAGTGTATTTAATATCTTATGGAGAAACATTCTTATAACAGAAGCTCTTGCAGTTTCTGCTATATGACAAACACTTGCCCACCAATTCTTAAGAAAAGGGCCCTATTTATAAAAAAAATCGTTTCGTTATCGTAAAATAACCGATCGTTATCGTTAAATAACGACCGGGTTTTTACCAAATGAACGACCGTTATTTACGATAACGACGTTATTTACGATATCGTTTAAATACCGGTCAGTTATCGTTAAATAGGTCGTTTGTACCGATAACAGACCGTTTTTATTTACGATACGGTCGTGTTATTTACCGATAACGGTCGTTATCGTAAATAACGGACGTTATCGTTAATAACGACGTTATCGGACATAACGACCGGGTATCACGCGATACGACCGGTATTTAACGAACGGTAAATACGGTCGTTATCAGGGTAAATAACGGTCGTTATCGGTAAAACCCGTGTTATTTTACGATAACGATCGGTATTTTACGATACGATAACGTATTTTTTATAAATAGGCCCCTAAGAAGTAAATTTCTTACTCCAGGTTCCCCAGGAGTAAGGGCAGGGATATCAAAACCTTCTTATTCCCTTACTTAATGCATTGTACACAGAACGCTGGCTAATACATGCCAATATAGCCAATAATAGCCGGAGCCACCCCCCCCACTCATCCATCCTGCAGACACAACGTGTTTCAATCTTTTAGAGCCTCATCCGTGCAGATACACGATTCATGGCCTCTATGTGCGGCACTGTGTGTACAGTAGAAGAAGACACAGGCAGCTAAAGCTTAGGAAGAGGAGGCCAACAGGAACAAAAAACCTCCACTGACATAAAAATAGAGAAGAAACACCTCTTATTAAGACAGAAGGCATCTTGCAATCTCATGCTATATGAATAACATTGCCCCAACAATTCAAATAACAAGAAAGTAATTCCTTAACTCCCACTTTCCCCAGAGTAATGGGCAGAGTTACAGCAAAAATACACCTTATGCCCCTAAGCTTATGCAGTTCAAGAGCCACTTAATAACTGTCCCCTTTAAAACTTAAAGGGGAACTGTGGTCTTCCATTTTGTATGTGCCTTATATGAGGCAAGCCATTGATCACCTGATCATCTGACCGCTAACCTTGGGGTTTAGTTGGAGCATGCTCACTCCTGTCTTTTTCGGCTGGGGAAATTCCTAATTAACATCCAGAAAGCAAAATCAAATTAATAATTTCCCAGAAGTCTCTTTTCCCTCTATTTGCATAATGAGCAAGGAAGTTGGGGAAAACTTCCTAATTTGCTTGGACTCCTTGTAAATCTTATTTCAAGCCAAAATGAATAAAAGGTATATGTTTACACATGATATACATATATTATATATATATATATTATATATTACATATATATATATATATATATATATATATATATATATATATATATATATATAGGCATGGTAGCCAATATATTTGATTGTGTTATAAATAATATATATCTATAAAGGAAGTTCAGAAAAAAAATAAAATCATTGTTCTTGTGCATTAATTTCTAAATGTGATATAAAAGTTTTTTTGATAGGGCCTGACTCTAACAAAAAACATAGAGAATTATCCTAGCAGTAGTTCTGTTTTATACTTTATTACCAAATAATGAGGATCTAAGGCTCACCAGAAGTGAACACTAGACCCAAACAGTCAACTGTTGTAGCCTTTATGCCTAAATACAGAGACTACACTTATCAGTTTATAGTCGCATCTAACGCCAAACTAAATCTCTTGCATTTATAGGTCCTCCCAAACACCCTGTAAATCTATTGTCTGATTTAAATCTTGATCTTATTGATCTGGGTATTGGACTAATCCCTATACCCCACCCCTAATCTTGATTGGTCCCAATACCCCGCTCCAATCCAGATTACCAAGATTAAATTAGACAAATCGATTTTAAAGTGTTGATGAGAGCCACTATAAATGAAGAGATCCATTGCAGACCTAGTGTGGATTATATGCGCTGTACTGATAAGTTGTAGTTAGCATCACAGGGCTACAAAAATACTGTTAGACTAGTATACACCGGCTGGGTAGGCCCATGAGCTACCTCAGTCCTGGTGGCTTTTAGCCTTACCCTTAGATCTCCTCTGTATTGGTGCAAGGATTAAACGCACAACTGCCATGATATTTCGCTATTTATGTTATATTTAGACAGAAGTGGCTAAAAAAATATTTTTTTTCTTATCAATTTTTAATAAATGTGTCAGAAATCTGATTTTTTTTCTTGACAATACCTCTAAAATAGTTCAAATATTATACAGGCATTTATATAAAGCAATTCAAATTAGTGCATACCACTGCCTTTATTTTAGTTTTGGTTTCATGTGTAAACATAATAGCGTTTATTCTGTCTGGCTTTGAAAAAAAGGATTACAAGAAGTAGACGAGTTTAGGAGGAGATTTCCCACAACCTCCATTGCGCTATTATGCAAATAAGGGTAAAGACGCTTCGGGAATTATTAATTTAGATTTTTGCATTTCTGCGTTGTTAATTAGAATTTCCCATCCAGATAAGACACAGTGAGCATGCTCCAACCCTAAACCCAGGCATGCGGTCAGATGATCAGGTGATCAGGTGATACAATGGTCTGCCTATAGGCACATACAAATGGAAGACCACAGTTCCCTTTAAATACAGTAATTATTAATTTGCTCAGGCCCAGTATCTCTCCTCCCAGTCTTAACTGACACCTCCTTCTGGACCCTTGGGCTGTCTATAAGGGCAAGCATGCTCAGTAATCACTAAGAGGCAGCATTGGAAGAGGAGCTTCCATCATGCAATTTAAATGATTGCTTCTGAACACTGTGTCCATTCCAGTTTATAGCAAAATGCACCTAGCAGAAAGATAGTTCAGATTGGATATTAAAGATAACTATTTTTACAGTATAGATGTCTCTGTTATACGTTACCATTTCAGTAAAGTTCAGAAGTGCTTGCCATAAACTTAGATTTTTGTTGCCACATTTGAAAAGTCTTTTTACTTATGTGCGTCCTGCCACAGGAATAGTGGCAACTAAAGCGTACTATGTCACATAACATAGTAACGCTTTAGTTTTGCTGACATTCTAGTGGATTATCCAATTATTCACTTTCTGTATAATTTGGTATCCAAGTTGTGTTTTTCCTGGCTATGCAAGGCTCTGGGTCTGGGATTCCAACCTGCAGCCCTCCAGGTTTTTGAAAACTACACCTGCCAGTATTCCTCCATTGCAGAGGAAGCCAAGGAATATGGGAGTTGTAGTTTTCAAACATATGCAGGGCCACAGGTTGGAATCCCTGCTCTAGGCATAGAGCAGTAAATTGTTCGTGGATAATATTTAGTTATCAGATCATCTCATAAATGGGAGACACTTATAATTAATGTAAGTAACATGGGTGTGTAAGTACAACCTGATTGTATTCATACTGCAGTGATTCTGACAGCCTTGTGCATGATTTCAATGTACAACCCCTAACATTCCTATGCTGTTTGAGAGTGCTTGGCAGAGAATAGTAGAACTAGTGGTGCAAACTACATATGTATTAGGCTTGCTCACAATTCTGCAGACTATTTGACTAAAGTGAAGCAAATTCTGGGCTCTGCTAACAAAAATATTTTTTGAGCATTATATCAACTTGTACATGCTGTTTATAGACTGCTACACAATGGCACCATAGGCAAAACACTAGGAGCTAAATATATTCATTGCTGCATTTCTAACCTAAATACAAAGGCAAGACATGCTAGCTTGACTGCGTGATTACAAGAGCTCTACTCCGAGGAGTCATGAAGTTTTATAATAGGGCCCTATTTATAAAAAATCGGTATCGTTATCGTAAAATACCGATCGTTATCGTAAAATAACGACCGGTATTTACCGATAACGACCGGTATTTAACGATACTAACGTTATCAGTAAATAACGGTCGTTATCGTAAATACGGTCGTATCCGTAAATAACGGTCGTTATTTTACGATAACGATCGGTATTTTACGATAACGATACCGATTTTTTATAAATAGGGCCCAAGTGTCTCTAAACACACCTCAAAATCTGATTGGTCCAGCCCAAATCTAATCTGATTGGCTCTTGTATTATGGACCAATCATATGTTGGGGGTGTTGCCAAGCAGACAGTTTAAAACAGCCAGCGGCTCTCTGTTTTGCTACATCTAATTTATCATTATTTTGTGCTTATTGTATAATAAAAGGTTTCATATAGTTATCATACTATAGTGTCCAAATTCAAATTTTAAAAACCTCATACTATTTAATATACTTCATCCCATCCCCAACATGTGTTTTTTTTTTCAATCCGTCCACCAGTTTTGTAGATATTAGACTTATAAGTTTTAACGATTCAGAGGGAGGAACTGTCAATCAAAGTGAATGGCATGTATAGTCACACCCTCCTACTGCTGTGAAGTACCTTTCCACAGTCCTCCCTATGAAGTAAATTACCAATCCCTGTAACTATAAACAGTATAGACGCTGCCACTATGTAAAGGTTTTGTACTCTCATGCGATCACAGGTGCCAACCCGCGATGCACCATGTGTTATGAACGTGTATTCGGACGATAAATTGTGCGAAACAGCCATTCGGTCGGGGATCATTGCCCAACCACCCGGGCAGATCTCCGAATGATCGGGCGTTTCACCAGATAAAGTGCTTATTCACGCGCACGATTATCGCCGACCCGTGATCACACGTGTGTATGAACCTTCAAGGGGAACTTGTGGTCTTCCATTTTGTATGTGCCTTATGGAGGCAGCCATTGATCACCTGATCATCTGACCGCTGCCTTGGTTTAGGGTTGGAGCATGCTCCCTGTTGTCTTTTCGCTGGGAAATTCTAATTCACTACCAGAAATGCAAAATCAAATTATAAATTGTAACCCTTTAGTTGCCGCCATTCACGGGCAGGATGCAATAAGTAAAAAGACCTTTTAAATGTTGCAACAAAAATGAAAGTTATTGCAAGCACTTTCTGCACATTTCCTTATAGGTAACAGGTTATAAAGGACATCAATACTGAAAAAATTGTTATCTTTAGATATCCAATCAGAAATATCTTCTGTCCCTCTATCTGTCACCCTCCCTGTCCCTCTATCTGTCACCCTCTCTGTCCCTCTATCTGTCCTCTGCTGTCCCTTTATCGCCCTCCTGCTTGTTCCCTCTATCAGTTTCTCTGCCTGTCCGATTGTTATCTCGTCCCTCTATCTGTGTCCCCCTGCCTGTCCCTCTATCTATCTCTGCCTGTCCTATCGTCTCTTGCCTGTCCTCTATCTGTCCCCCTGTCTGTCCTTCTACCTGTCCCTCTATCTGTTCCTTTGCCCGCCCCCTATCTGTGCCCATGGGACAGATAAGGGACAGGTAGGGGTGACAGAGGACAGCCAGAGGGAGATAAAAGTAGGTAGTTCCCAGCACACAAAAGTAGGTAGGCCCCAAACACCCCACCTCCCACCCCCAGTGTCAGTGTCCCCACTCACATAAGCTTCAGGTGCTGCTTTCGTTTCTTCCTTCTCCATTTTGGCTCAATGTGTAAAAACCGGAACATTTCTGTCACATACACAAGGTAACTTTGTGTTCCGGCTTTTCATATTGAGCGGAATGCACCTGTCATTGTGTTCTGTCCAGTTCCGGGTTTTTAATACCTGCAGTCCGGACAGAACTGGAGTTAATTAAAAGTCAGAACATCATGGAATCGCCGGAAACCCCTCCCCCCTTTCTCGCTGGAGGCAATGGACTTTTTGTGTCCGGTCCAGTTCTGATTTCTATTTTTACCGGGATTGCTTTTTCATTAACAGATAAAAAATAGTTGCAAATGAACAGTATTGTTTTGTTTTTAAATTAAATGTTTGGCATTTCACTTTGATCATAGGTAACATATATCTGTCCTGCCAGTCCGCTATCTGTCCCTTCTCTGTTACTTCTTGCAGGTCCCTCTATCTGTCTCTTCTGCCTGTCCCTTATCTGTCCCATCTCTCTGTCCTTCTGTCTGTCCCTCTATCTGTCTTCCAGAGGGACAGGCAGAAGGACAGAGAGAGGGACAGATAGAGGGACAGACAGAAGGACAGAGAGAGGGACAGATAGAGGGACAGACAGAAGGACAGAGAGAGGGACAGAGTGAGGGACAGGCAGAAGGACAGAGAGAGGGACAGATAGAGGGACAGACAGAAGGACAGAGAGAGGGACAGGCGTAGGACAAACACAAACAAACAAACAAAACAACAAGTGAAATCACATTGAGAGAACCTTGGTGCTCAGGACTTCTTTCTTTGCAGGGGTGTAACGACTAGGGAGCAAGAAGCAACATGTTGGGGCCCTTACTAGGGGCCCCCCATCTATTTTTCCATATACATATAGCCTCCACCCCCCAAAAAAAAACAAAACCACCGGCTGTAAAGCACAATAGGGGCCCCCATCATAGTTTTGGCTGTGGTGTTGCGCGATTCGCTATTCTCATCCACTTATGCTTTGAGCATCCCTACAATCCGCCTCCCGAATCTATTTCTTTTAAATGTAGATGCTACAAGCTTGGCAACAACCTATGCTTGAAGCATTTTTTGTCATCTCCCTCTTTGCAAAAAGGCACACCACCTCTCCAAGCTCCATCAGGTTGAATGGGAAGCATCGAATACAAACAGCATTTTAAGAACCTCTCCAGAGATTTCAAAATCAGATTCAACGGGCATCTGCTGAATCACTCAGGACAATCCGTGTAATCTTGGTTTGTGCTTGGGTCGTTGTCCTTTTGAAAGATGAACTGTCAGAGCTCTGGAGCAGATTCATTTTCATCCAGGTAGGCTCGGTGATAGCTGTGCCTGGTTTCCTTCCTCCTCTTCAAAGTGATACACACCTGGGCATTCATTCACCCAAGAGTTCGTCATTGTCTCATCTGACCAGAAGACTTTTTTTCTCATGGCCTGAGAGTCCTTTGGGGCCTTTGGCACACTCCAGAATGGCTGCCATGTGTGCCGTTTACTAGGAGTGCATCTGTCTGGGCCACCTAAACACTAATCTCTACCTACGGCCTGATTGGTTGAGTTGGATTCTGCAGAATGGCTGTCATTCTGGAAGGTTTTCCTCTCTCCCCCAGAATACCTCTAGAGGCTCTTGACAAGTGACCATCTGTCCTTGGTCACCTCCACTGACTAAGGCCCTCCCCCTCCCGATCGTCAGTTTAAATGGCCGGCCAGTCTCTGAAGAGTCCCTGGTATTTTTTATACTTCTTCCACTTAAAGGATGATACGGGCATTGTCTCATTGGACTTTAAAAAAAAGCGGTAAGACATTTTTCTGTACCTTTCCCCAGGATTTTTTTGCCTCAGCCACAATCCTGTCTCTGAGGTCTTACAGACAATTCCTTTGAGACTTCTTCTTGGTTGTGTTTCTGCATAAAACATTCACTGTGTGCATTTATATAGGTTAGACAGTAGTTTGTGCTTTTGAAACTCAGTCCAATCAATTGAATAAAACAGCCTCAGAAACATCTGAAGGATGATCAGGGGAACCGGATGCCCTGCGCAATTTTGAGCCTTCATCGCAATACTTATATGTACATTGATTTCTAAGTTTTTTTATTTATTTGACAAACCTAAAGTAAAAGTTTTTTCAGTTTTGCATTATGGGATTTGTGTAGAAATGGCCAGAAAAAAACTACAAGACATCACCCTTAAATTAGACATAGCACCGCATACCAAACACTATACAGGGTTGCCGCTCTCTTTCACTAATGAACTAGAATTGCTTGTCAACATCCTATTCATAATAATATTGCATCTGAAGGTGGATTATATACCTTGTCCAAATCTAACCAATCCTGAACCTATAAGGGTTTTCCATGGTAGCCGTCGTAGCAAATGCTATACATTTTAGGGTGGCCCACACTGACGCATTTTCGAACTTCCCTCCTCATCCGTCGTTGCATTAAAAAACCAATACAGTTGTTTGAAATTGATTTGTGGCGCACACTAGGAGTTCGATGTTTCTGACAGACCGCTAATCGGAGAGCGCCGCAATCGCAATCACCGAAACGCATTTCCCGTGCCGCTAGGACGTGCCGCATAAGCATAATTCCTACCACGACCTTGATAAGAATGACAACGAACAACAAGCCCACAGTCTACTAGCAAACATCTAAAATAATGTCGGTATAGTTGCTGCCGAACAACCCTAGTTTAGCCACGGACAGTTTTAGTTGCTTCTCCCATGTACGCAGGTCAAGCAATTTAAATGTTTAAATTACTTTTGCTTCTTTCCCCATTAACTTTTAGACTATAATATATAATACAACACTGCTGTACAGTAGCTAGAGTGGCCCCCCTCTGTCCCCAGTCATATAATGCACTCTTGTCGGTCAGCGTATACAAACTCAGCAACCTAGGGTTTCCGCCCTCCTCTTGCCACTAACTGTCAATCACAGGGTTTGGTACGTAGTACTGTATATTAAACCCAGTCCTTGGCAATCACTCAGCACTCCGCAGGTGATATTGCATACAGATGCTCTATGCTGCTGGCAATCACTGGGCTGACGATACTTTTTTTCAAAACAACATAAATATTGCTTCTCACACCGCAGCTAATTAGCAATGTAACAATCTATATAACAATCTATATTACAATGAAAACAATCTATGTACAATGTAATAGTCCATGTAACAATCGATATAACAGTAAAAACACATGAATAGATACAGTTATTTTGTCCGACCAAGCCATTTTGCTACGTACGAGCGCATCGGCCGGGGAAATGTTTTGTCACGCGAGGAATGCGATGATCTGCCGTGATTTACCAACACCCGGGGGCGTCGTGCCGTCCTCCCGACTTCGTCCGACAAAAAAGCCGCACAGATTGGTCCGAAATCGACAGAGTATTGTTCGATTGTTTCGCGCGAAAATCTGCTCGTTGTGTACCCGACCTTTAACAGTCTTATAATAACTTCAGTCGTGTAGTGCTTTCAATCTATATACAATGTAACGATCTATATTACAATGTAACTGTCTATATTAACAATGAACGTCTCTATATTAACAATGTAATTCAATATCGAATGTAACGTCCTATATAACAATGTAACGGCTCCTATATATACAATGTACAATCTATATAACAATGTAACTGTCTATATAACAATGTAACGGTCTATATACAATGTACAATCTATATTACAATGTAACTGTCTATAGAAACAATGTAACTGTCTTTATATAACAGTAACTAACTGTACGGTCTATATATGACCAGTAACTGTCTCATATAACAATGTACGGTCTATATAACAATGTCACGGTCTATAATACACAATTAACGGTCTATATACAACATTTAACGGTCTATACAACAATGTAACGGTTCTACAACAATGTACACGGTCTATAAACAATGTACCAATACTATATAACAATACAAAACTATAAAACATCTATATAAGTCTTTGGGCACCAGAGAAGGATCATCAGACGCGCACTGAGCAGGCAGAAAGGCACCAGAAATCCCCCCCTAAGGCTGGAGCCCACACTACAACGCACAAAGCATGCACGTAATCGCGAGCGTCAACGCACGCAATTGTTGTGCGATTTTGTTGCTTTAATTGCTGATGCCTCCATTTTCAACTGCGCAAAAATGGTTGAATGCTAAACGAAACGGATGCACAATTGCATGCGCATCGGAAATCGCAGGTATTTTCCCGTCCGCACGATTTTCCGTATTATTTAAAAAAACCAAGCAAAATCGCGTTAATGTGGCCTAGCCCAAACAAGACACTTCGACACACTGAATCTTACCCCCATCAGAGGAGTGCATGATGCTCACAATAGGGTGCCAGCAACTGGTGTCATAGGGGAATAGCAGATTGCTTTGTATTGCCCTGCCCACTTAAATGCTGGCTGGTATCCACCATATTTTCATGTTTGCTGCTGTACCAGCTCTATGTGAATAGTGCTCTTTAAGCTGTTGTTGGCAGCTGAACATGACATTTTTTTCTCCCCAGTTGAGAGCCCTCCCTGTTTAAAAAAAATGTATACCCAAACTGTATCTGTGCAGTGGTGTTCTAGGGGCCAGATTCATTAACCCATGGTAATGGAAACTTTCCGATCTGTGGGTTATCGTAAAAGTATGAATCATTGCCATAGTGTTTAGTATGGCGATCATAGAATTGCTATTTTAAGTGTATGTTTCGAGAATCGTCATTTGCAAACGGATCGTACATAACCTATCGCAATCATAGATTTACGCCCATGCAAATAGCGATACTGTGCTTTTTAAATATGGCCCTGGGATCCATGCGTGAGAACATTTGGTGTCGAGTTGTTATTACTTTATATTTTAATTCATAACATTCATAATTCATTTATTTGTAAGCCCCAGAAGAAATGTCGAAATTTCAATTGCTATTTATACATCTGCCTAAAACTGCCTAAAATCCCAATAAACAGATTGTGTGCAAGATTATGTTTGAATGTTGTATAATTAATATTTTACTGTTTTTTTGCCAACTCTTTGGTACCAATCTCTCTAGCTCATTAAAAACACAGGTGTTTTCTGTTTATATGAAGCCAGTGGTGAGTGATCATTGTGTTTTCCTTTTGTTTAAATTAAAAGCTCTGGATTTAAGTCTCATAAAGAGATTTTCAAATGTTTTATTAGGCGGCCAGAATTGTCAAGGGCGCCTTTCATTAAAAACTCTAGATTTAAAGACAAGACTTTTCTCATGCTTTCTGCTGTTCCTTTACCATTCAGTTGGGCATTGTTGATTCTCTGCAGGGGTTGGATCATCAACGTGTCTCGAACAGCCATTCATACACATTGTATTGGGCCCCAAGATCGCACAGTGTACTAAGCTAAGCTATTGTAAACTCATTCACAGGCTTGGAACTAGTGCAAGTCTGGTTTCTAAACTGGCACCACATGCAGCACATGGGATCTAATCCAAAGGGATAATTCAAGAACATTGAATATATTATACTTCAATCAAGGATAATATATACATAGCTCCTAATTCACCTGTGTGTGGATGAACAGTATTGTTATTTAGAGACACCTTTCTTTGATACTTTTTTTTATTCTTTGATACTTTTTTGATATTTACTATATTACATACTGTGTTGTTTGCTATTAACTGTGGTACTGTTCTGGGCTGTGTTTATAATTAAACACACTCCTATATTTCTAATATCTGTGACTGACACACATAAGCAGCAACTTACAGGCTATTCAATTAAAGTTTCTTACGTTTAAAAATGGTGCTAATTTTGCCTCAGCCAATCAGATATTTAACATTTGAAAGCTAACATACTGATTGGTTGGGGCAAAAAGCACCATTTTAAACGATAAGAACTTTATCCTATCCGTCCTCTCACATCTTCAGATCTATGTGTACTCCCCCTGGTGACAACTACGTTAACGGACTACGGTCAGAGCTAAGGAAGGCGTTTTACCTCCCGAAACGTTTGTGTTTATCTGGTTTTTCATCACCTGAAGATAATTATTAACTGAAATATTGCCCGAGTGTGCCTCCTTTCAAGAGTATATTTATGAACTTACCTGTTTGTGGCGCAGACCATAGGGGGTGCACCTCACTAATTTACACCCGTTTGGTTTTCATGATACTGTTTCCATTAAGGTGTCAAAAACGCATTGCACATGGCAACAGTTTGTGTTTGGAACTCAAACACCCCCCCCACCCCTGCCTCTATTCAGGCTTGGTTTCTTTATTTTCACATAAATGGCCTTCTTCACACACCTCTCCTCCTAAACCAATATTGTTCCTTTTCCCAGGGTACTTATTGCCAACAGTTTTGAGAAACCAGTCGGGATCGACTAGTGAATTTGAAGTCCTTTTGATCTTCCTGAATACAACAGATTTAACTTGAAGCATACAATTCTCTAGAATGTCATCTATGTTGAGTATTAACATTCCATTCACTGGCATTTAGGGGCCTGGTTGAAACCAAGGAAAACAGTCCTATTCTATCAGTCTTCCAAGCATGCGTGCCCCATTGCTAAATGTTATTTTGCACAGTTCTTTCCATGTACCAATCCAGATGGTTAGCTGGGCAGAAAGTAACAAACATTGTGTTGGAACAGCTATATCAGTCACGGTGGCATCTGAAGTTGTGATGTGGATATAATTACAAAATGGTATCAGTAACTGCTACTGCTGCCACCTGGGCAATCCACACCAATAATCAAGAAGCTGTTGAAAATTAGTGATACTGTTCCTTAAGTATATACCCCTATAAGGGCCATGAGCTTCATTATATGACCCATTGGACGAAATTTCTGTTTAAGGAATTGCATTGGCTGTGTGTTGATCTTATTCACCAGTATTCATAAGCCAAAAAATACCAAACACACTTAATTTAGAAGAGCTGTTCCAGATACATACCTTGTACAGATCTGCATTTATCAATTGCTCCTAATTGATTTTATTAAATCCATTGAATATAGCACCAACATTCCTAAAGAGTTTTCTAGAACAGTCATGCCACTCTGCCGACACATTTAGACATGCCCCTTTTAAAGAACATGCCCCTTTACAATTCACGGACAATACATATTTTAAAAATTCTTGGTTTGTTATTATGCATACCTATCTATTGACATATTGATTTCCATACCCTTGTTTGTTCCCTGCTGTTGACATTATTGAGCTGCCATTTCCAGGTTCCAACGGTCTTCTTCTTCCAGATGCACCACATCTTGGAATTGCTTAAACAGTAATTTCTACTGATTGGCTGTTGGATGGGTCAAAGTTGCTCAGATCTCTACTGACAACTGAATCAAACACAGGCACTGGGTCAAGGGCAAAAACAATAACGTCCTCTATTAGAGGTCCTGAAAAAAGAAGTCGTATTTTAGTTGCATTTTTCTTTTGCACAGACAAAATGTTGAATGGGCAGGTTAATCTTTGGGAATGAAAATTCCTGCTCTTTTTTCTTAAAAGCATATGTATTTGCAACTGAACTTCCCCTTTAAGGTATATTTTATTCTAACATTTAAATGCTGTCCCAGGGTGCAGACTCAATGTTGCTCCATAAATATTTATTGATCATATTTACCACACATAAGAGTAATGGATGCTGGAGGATCCAAATATATGTGTTCCAAAAATTTAGCTCACCAAAACAGATCAGGTTTCCTCAAACGGCCATCAAAAAGAGAACTCGGGGCTTTATGTTGCCCTTCTCAAATTGGAAGAGCACAAAGAAAGCACAGGGTCGCGTTTGGGAGACACTATGAGGGTATGGAAGCAGGGTACTTGCTTTTCCATAATGGATACATAGTTACACTAATACATTTGCCCTGATGGTGATCATAACTCTGGTACAGCCTAAATGTAAAGCTCGATATTCTGCTAGAAAGAACTTGTAATAACGAACAAAACAATCACATGGAGTAGGTTAAGGTGCCCAATTTCTTACCTTACCCAATTACCTTACTGATAACCTTACGCCAAGGCCTTCAACACATATCCCGTTCGTAATATCTGCACTTCTCACCATTATAGAAATATTGCAAACCTTTTTGGTGCCGAGCAGAATTTACCACCTGTGCCAGAAAATCTCACAGGGAAAATAATAAGAAATTTTATACTATTTGTTCATTAAAAAATTATAAATGCAGAAAAAGAAAATTTTCTTTAATTTTAATTTTTTTACTTGTTGCATTTTTTATAAAACGTTAGTTTATTCACTTTAATTATTATTATTCTTAAAGGGTCACTATACCTCACTAAAACAACTTTACATATTGAAATTACAATGTGAGAAAAGTAAAATGATGGACTCACATATTTATCTTTGCTTTCTTTGTCATTAAATATTAATGTTTAGTAAAGTACTCTCTAATTCCCTGCACCCCCCTTATCCTGCTTCTTTAGTGTCTGCGACACTTAGTGTTCTCTGCACAGCCTCACCATTGACCCTGCTCTGCTTACACATCTCCCACCCCCCACCCCCCTGATGTCTTTCCTCTGCTGAATTAAATGTTGCAGAAGTGTGCTGGCAGGCAGGCAAGAGGTCAAGCATGGGTCACATATTATATTTCATAAGTTCTTCTGCTTCTGGAGTAGACAAGTCTTTCCTGTAAATGCTGTGATTAATAATGATTTCTTTCTCAATCTACTGCTCTAGATTTAAAATCTATGAAAAAAGTTCTGGAGAAGTTCGAGTAAAGCTACCATTTAAGGTTTAGATTCTCCCAAGGGCAACAATACCAGACATTTATAGACCCCCAACTATTACTGTCCAGAGACCTCCCTGGTATTTAACAAGGGCATGTCCAAACCCCCCAACAAAATTTCTTACTGTTAGCCCTTGTGTCAGTGTTAAAAGAAGAGGGTCCAGAGCCTTGTAGAGCCTGTGACAGAAAAGCTGAAAGAAGGTAAGAACTATGCAAGTACTGACATGGCAGAAAGTGAGTGAAGCATGACTGGCACCTCTCCAAGAGAAAGCCTGATGTGCAGCACGCCAGTTTAGCGTCTGTCTGATTAGCCTGACATTTTAAACTCTGTGGTTGCAAGGATTTAAATAAGCGTCAGTAACGATCTTGGTAATCCTTCAGAGTAGTGTGTGTAAATGCGAGCATGTGAGTTGGACCAATAGGAAAAGGGCAAACGTGTCTGTAGGGTTTTTATATATTAAACATATATGTGTGTAAGTATGTATTCAACATGTTTCGGCTGACTGCAGCAGCCGTACTCCGAGATGTGCTACGACTATCACTACAGGTAGGTGCTATTTAACAGTTCGACATACCACAACCCACCCCATCCCCAGTGACCCTCCCCCTGACGCAGTAACCCTAACACTGCTGTTTCAGTATAAAGTGCAAAATATAGTAAAGTGTATGCAAAGAACCTTGGGCATGGCTGCTACACAGAGCAAAATATAGTATAAAGTCCCTGAACAACTTAGGTAACATAATATATTACGTACAGCCACAGATTAGAAACTAGGCGTGTGTTCCATATACATATTGTAAAGTGCTTCTGTAACATTCTCAACCTTAATTCTAAAACCTAGAAGTGATAAAGTGGCAGTATTATAAAGTGCAAACATCGTAAAAATACCAAATATAAAAACATCTAAATAGTGAAACACTAATAAAAGGCATAAAAAACATAGTCAGATTAAAACCAGGTTTACAGTAACCACTTATTTGGTCAGATATATGTATGTTCGAACCGTTACAATTGTTGGGAGGATAACATCCATATCAATAAAGTTTCTTTGAGCCTATGCTTAAAAAAATCAAGAAAAATTACAGCTCCAATTCTAATTCCTATGGAAAACTGCTACAGAGGGAAATTCTAATCAATATGCTATGCTGGAATCCTATATGGGAGAGGCAGGGGGGGGGCGCACTACTACAAAACAGGATAGGGCCATCTTTTCTTAAGTCCCTTGAGGGCTAATGTCCCTCTTGGTAAAATAGACCTTAAGCCCCCAAAAATGATCAAACCAATGACTTGGTTGCACACAAGAAGAGGGGTGCTATAAGTGGTAAGATGCCAGGCTTGAAGTTATATGTCCACCTGGGCGATTTTTCCTCATCCCCATACGGGGGGCATAGATTTAAGATCAGGTCAAGATTGTCATGTCAATGTACGGATGTGGGTATATCATCATAATGCCCTTGGTGGGCAGTACTATGTGGGAAAAAACACAACATCCCTCAGAGATAGATGGCAAACCACCGTTCGTCTATCCGGTCCGCATTGTCTAACAAATATGGGGAACAATCAGTGGCTCGCCACTTCAGGGAGAAGCCACTCGTTGGCCACGTTTCGATGGATGGCCATAGAACAGTGAGTGGGTGTCCAATACATCTGAAAGAGGGAGACAATTATTACAGCGTGAGGCCTTCTGGATTAAAAAACATGGGGACACAGCCCCAAGACCTAATGAATAGATGGCCCTATCCTGTTTTTTGTGTCCCCCCCCCCCCGCCTCTCCCAAATAGGATTCCAGTGTAGCATATCAATTCGAATTTCCTCTGTAGCAGTGTTCCCATAGGAATTAGAATTGAGCTGTAATTTTTCTGTATTTTTTTAAGCATAGGCTCAAAGAAACATTTTATTGCATATGGATGTTATCCTCCAACAATGTAACGGTTCAGAAAATACATTATCTGACAAATAAGTGGTTACTGTAAACCTGGTTTTAATCTGAATATGTAATATACTCAAGTATAAGTCGATCTGAGTATAAGCCGAGGTACCTATTTTTATCTGAAAAATTTATAAAAACCGATTGACTCGAATATAAGCCGAGGGTAGAAATTAGTTGCCATTTAAATGGACAGCAGAATTCTCCATACATTAATCCCAATACAGAAATAGCCACATCCAGTACCAGTAACCTCCACTTCCTTGGCACTCCAGATGTTTGGAAAACTACAAACTCCAGCAGCATGCTTTGTTGCTGGAAGATGCAGTTTCTAAACATGTGGAGTGGCAAGGTTCAGTAAACTTTTATTAGCTTACCATCATTTAAATTCTCCTGACACCCATATAGTAAAGGGCAATATGACCCCCATATAGTAAGGACTCTCTGACCCCAATAGTTAAAATGTCACCTGAGAGTTGTAGTTTCAAGCTGTCATTTGCACTGAACTAGCAGCTGTTTTTGCCCCAAACTGAGGAGACCCATCAGATTTACACAGCAGTCAGTGACAGTGCAAGTGAATCCAGTAGCCAGACTACAGGAAGCAGGAAGTGTAAAGGCAGATTCAGCTCCTGTAACATTCTATGCAGGTTAACACAGCGCCACCTACTGGTTACTATCCACAATTGCAGAATTTGGAGCTAAATTAGGACTTGACCCCGAGTATAAGTCGAGGTTAGGTTTTCAGGCTAACTGTAAAGCCTTAAAATTCGACTTATCTCCAGTATAGACGTATTTTTTATATGCCTTTTATTGGTGTTTCACTATTAGATGTTTTTATATTTGTATTTTTACGATGGTTGCACTTTATAATACTGCACTTTAGCACTTCTAGGTTTTAGAAATCAAGGTTGAGAATGTTACAGAAGCACTTTACAATATGGTATATGGGAGCAACACGCCATAGTTTATAATCTGTGGCTTGTCACGTAATATATTATGTTACCTAAGTTGGTCTCTGGACTTTATACTATATTTTGCTCTTGTGAGCTAGCACTGGCCCTAGGGCTTCTTTGCATGCACTTTACCTATATTTTGCACTTTATACTTGAAACAGCAGTGTTAGGGTTAATGCTGTCAGGGGGAGGGTCACTGGGGGTGGGGCTGGGTTGTTCGAACTGTTAATAGCACTTACCTGTAGTGATGTCACTCCTGAGCACCGCTGCGCAGTCAGCCGAAACATGTTGATGTTTGGTGGAATAAAGTTTGTTAAAGGTCCACGAGTGCTCCTCCATTCATTTTCCTATATATATACTAGCAAAAGTGTGCCCGTTGGTGCACAGTGGAAATTATGTGTGTATGTTTTGCTATGTGTAGTTGCAGTGCTCACAGGAACCATCAGAAACATCCAGGGGGCAATAATAAAATTAGTCTGAAAGGTCCTAAAAAAAACCCAAATAATTGCATCATATTAATGAACAAACACACCTTATATTCTAGCTGGCAGTAGTAATAGGTAAGGTATGATATAAGAGGGTCTATGTGGAAGTAAACCTGCAGTCTGAGAACTGCGCCAGGCAATCTAAACGCACCCTTGGGCATCAAAGCAGCCCATACATATATCTGATTTTACTTTCCTGACCGAGTGCTCCGGTTGACATTAGATTGATCCTGCAGAAACCGCCTGTCTGTGGCATAGAAGAATGGGAAAGGTGGTTTCCTGGAAGTTAAACTATATTGCATCAGCACTTGGTTGGATAAGTAAAATCAGATATATGTTTAGAGCCATCTAAATCCTATACAGTATCCTGATTAACATGCAAGGTTCATATTTATGTATTTAGCACAAAAAGTTTAACTAACCTATGGGGTTTAGGACTTGGGAGCACAGGATACTGATTGAATATCATTTAAGGAGAGGTGTGGATAGAGGACTAAAAGCTCCACACAGAGTATAAAATGAAATAGAGCCTTCTTATAACAGAAGGTACCTCATAGAATCATGTTATTATAATAGCATTGCCTATTATAATAGGCAATGCTATTATAAATAGCATTGTACAATATACAACTCATAATTCACCCTTGCCTAGTCTGCATTGTTTTTTCTCTCAAATTTGCTCCCTGTTCTGCATTCTCCTTCTAAAGTAATCTGTGATTACAGTAGGCGGGGCTGTCAATCAAGCCTTGGTAATAATATGATGATTACAGTGATGTGAGTTGCATATTCCAATGTAAATAAACATAACCTTCAGACAGCAGAAAGACACATTCACAAGTATGCGTGTTAAACTCTGTGCCACACTACTTGTTATAGGTCATATATTTATTATTTGTTTCCCTCTTCCTCCTTTATTGCCAGTGGCGTAACTAGGAATCACTGGGCCCCAAACAAAACTATGATGGGGACCCTATCATTACTTTATCCACAGTGGTTTTCTGGGAGGAGGCTTTATCTGTCATAGGAAACATAAGAAGATGAGCTCCCTTGCGGTAGCTCCTCTTGCTCTCTGGTAGTTATGCCCCTGTCCATTACCTAGCTAAGGAATCCATTGAAGCGTTTCCATGGCGAATTTCAGGATTTTTTTTACATTGACTATAACAAGCACAAGCCTCAAATGTGGATAATTCAAGATTTTAGGTACATACCCCTACTGACCTACCCTTTTATTCCTGTGCAGCGATATTAAAGGGTAAAACTATAGTCAAAAAATAAAATCTTGATCAATAATCAAAATTAGTTTTTCCCACAAGAGGGGCATAACTAGAACTCAGTGTGGATGGGCCCCCCCACACCACTCTCTGTCATCTATCATCTATCTGTATACTCTCTACTCTCCCGTATCTATCTCATCTATCATCTCTACATCAGTCTATCTCTAAATATCATCTATCTATCGATCGCTCAATCTATCTAGTCTAATCGATCTATCTATATATCTATCTATCTATCATTCTACTATCTATCTATCTATCTATATATCATCTATCTGCTATATCTACTATCTATCTATCTATCTATCTATCTACTATCATCTTTCATCTATCATCTTATCTATATCTATCTACTACTATCATCATCTACTATCTATAGATCTATCTATATATCTATCATCTATCTATCTCTGCTATCTGTCTATCTATCTATATCTAATCTATATCTATCTATCTATCTATCTATCTATCTATCTCTATCTATCTATCTATCTAATCTACTATCACTGCTAGCTTTCTATATAATCCCTTGTGCACCATTTTACATCCATATCCCATATGCAGGCATTTTACATCCCATAATCCCATTGTAGCCCTTGTACACCCATAATCCCATATGCAGCCATTGTACATCTAATCCCATATGCAGTCATTGTAACATCCATCATCCCATATGTAGCCCTGTACATCCATAATCCCATATGCATCCATTGTACATCCATAATCCCATATGCAGCCATTGTACATCCATAATCCCATTGCAGTCATTGTACATCCATAACCCCATATGCAGGCATTTTACTCCAATAAATCCCATATGCAGCCATTGTACAATCCATAATCCCATATGTGCCCTTGTACATCCATAATCCATATGCAGCCATTGTACTCCATAATCCCATATGCACCATTGTACATCCATAATCCCATATGCAGCCATTGTACAATCCATAATCCATATGCAGCCATTGTACATCCATAATCCCATATGTAGGACCTTACATCCATAATCCCATATGTCAGGCATTTAACATCTACCCTATGTAGCCCTTGTAATCCATAATCCCATATGCAGCCATTGTCCATCCATAATCCCATATGTAGCCCTGTACATCCATAATCCCATTTGTAGGCATTGTACATCCATAATCCCAATATGCCAGGCTTTCCCCATCCATAATCCCATATGAAGCATTTTTTTCCATAATAATCATTTTTACAAATGTAACCCTCCTTCCCCCTTGTCCCCCCTAAAGCTTTCCTCTGCCACCTCCTTCTTTCACACATAACCCCCCCACAGACCCTACTTTACCATTTCATTTACAAATCATTAGTCAAACATAACCCCCCCCTAAAGATTTCCTCTTGCCAACTACTTCCACACACAACCCCCCAACCTCTCCACCCCCCTTCCCTTGGCCCCCTTTTCCCTATGTACTCAAAGATCACCTTTACCACGAACTGGCTTTTACCAAGCTAAAATACAGGGAGGAGTAAAAAAAAAACCGGAACAGTTGCCGGAACCGAAACAGAAAAGAAACAGTGCCACCTATCGTAAGACATTAAAATTACACCACTTTATTATAGATGCCGGAATAAGGTTTACACCCTTTTAGATCTGTTTTGGCCAGAGGAAGAGGGGTCTGGATACTTTTAGCTCTGTTCTGGCTGCCGGAACAGGGGTCTGGCCCCTTTGGCTCTGTCTGGCTGCCGGAACCAGGGTCTGGACGCTTTTGGCTCTGTTCTGGCTGCCGGAACGGGGGTCTGGACGATTTTGGCTCTGTTCTGGGACCGGACGGGGTTGGACCCTTTGGCTATGTTCTGGCCACCGGAATGAGGGTCGGGATGCTTTTGGCTCTGTCTGGCTGCCAGAACTGGGTCTGGACCCCTTTGGCTCTGCTTGGCCGCCGGAACGAGGGTAGGGATGCTTTTGGCTCTGTTCTGGCTGCCAGAACTGGGGTCTGGACCCCTTTGGCTCTGTTCTGTCCGCCGGAATGGGGGTCTGGACCTCTTTGGCTCTTATCTGGCTGCCGGAACGGGGGTCTGGATGCTTTTGCTCTGTTCTGGCCACCGGAATGGGGGTCTGGATGCTTTTTGGCTCTGTTCTGGCCTCCCGGAACGGGGGTCTGGATGCTTTTGGCTCTGTTCTGGCTGCCGGAACGGGGTCTGGATGCTTTTGGCTGTTCTGGCCGCCGGAACGGGGTGGTCGGACCCCTTTGGCTCTGTTCTGGCCGCCGGAACGGGGGTCTGGACCCATTTGGCTTCTGTTCTGGCCACCGGAACGGGGGTCTGGACCCTTTGGCTCTGTTCTGGCACCGAACGGGGGTCTGGACCCCTTTGGCTTCTGTTCTGGGCTGCCGAAACGGGAGTCTGGACCTTTTGGCTCATTTCTGGCCACTGAACAGTGTTTTAAACACCTGGGAACTCTGTTCTGGTGGCCGGACAGGGCTCTGCAACACTGGGAACTTTGTTTGGCTGCAAAAATAGTAGTTTGCACCCTGGGAACTCTGTTCTGGTGCTATAATTGGGATCTGCACCCTGGGAACTCTGTTCTGGTTGCCGGAACAGGGCTCTGCACCCTGGGAACCCTGTTTCTACCTGCTTGAATAGGGGTTTGCACCCTGAGAATTCTGTTCTGGTGGCTTGAACCGGGATCTCCACCATGAACTCTGTTCTGCACTTCTAATGGAGGTCTGCAACCCTGGAAACTGTTTTGTAAGCGGAAACTGGTTTCTCTATGTTCTGTTTGTCAGAATGGGGGTTTGCACCCTGGGAGCTTTGTTATGGCAGCAAACTGTTTGGGAGTGATATGTGTTGCATATATGTATAATTGTGTGTAGTGTGACAATATATGTATATGTATGGGAAAGGGATTATGATTGTCTGTAGCAGAGTATTTGTGTGACAGAATGAGCATGTGTGTAGCTATTTAGTGTGTATACAAAGTATGTGTAAGTGTTAAGAAAATATTTATGATGTTTTTTTGCATGTGTTTATATGTGTGTTTGGTGTCTGGCCTTTTGGATGTTTAACATTTAAATGTGTGCGTGAGTGTATAGAGTGTGAACATTTGTCTGTGTGTAAAGTGTGGAAAAGTCTGATGCGTGTGTGTTAGCAGTGTTGGTGAAATAGATATATTTTGTAAATGGTGTATTTACCACATGTTTTTATGTGTGTGTTATTATGTGTGTATCAGAGTGAGCATGTCTGTGTAGCTATGTATGGTGTTTAATATTGTTGGTGATTTTGTAGCTGAGTGTGTGTATTAGTCTAGAATAGCATTTCAGTTGAATAAAAGGCATACATCATCCATCCAGTCCAACCCATCTAGCAATATCCTCATTCCTCATTTCCTGCCTAACTGTTGATTCAGAGGAAGGCAAAGAAAAAAAACCACCAAATTTTGTTCCTGACTCCAAGTGACAATTGAAAATTTCCCTGACAACTCTACTTTATGTATCAATACCAGTAACTTGCAACATTCCTTGTTTGCAGGAAACTCATCCTGCTTTTTTTTAAACTGACCAATGAACCTGCCATAACAACATCCACTGGAAGACAGTTCCATAGCTTTACCGTTCTCACAGTGAAAAATCCTTTCCAACTTGAAGCCTAAACCTTTTTTCTTCAAGTCTTAAGGGATGTCCTCGTGTCCTTTGTCATGCTCTATTGGTGACCAATGCCCCAAATAGTTTATTGTATGGCCCTTAATGTATTTATACACAGTAATCATATCCCCACAGCACCGTACACAATTGTAACTTTTCCAGTCTTTCTTCTTCAATTCAAGCTTCCCTATCCCCTTATTAATTTAGTTGCCCTTCTCTGAACCCTTTCAAGATGTCCTTTTCTACACAGGATTCCAAAATTGCACTGCATATTCCAAATGAGGCCTTACCAATGCTTTGTTAAGAGGGAGAGTAACATTTTTCTCCTTGAATCCATACCTCTCTATAAACAAGAAAATATTACTGGCTCGGGTTTTGCCGCCTGGCACTGCTTGCAGGCATGCCAATTTACATTTATCAACATTGATTTCACAGCCTAATGTGACCATCTACCTAGACCACCCTGCAACCATTGCATATCCTCTAAAGTTTTTAATGGTCAGCAAAGTTTTTCTGTCTTGGCAAAAACAAGAAGCCTTGCTGACAATACCCACAGTCTATATTGATGAAGCCTGTTAACAACAACTCTCTGGTTCCTATCCATTAACCTTTCTATTCTTGTACAAATGTGCCAACCCAGCTGAACAGACCTTAGCTTATGACATTGTCGCCTATGGGGACTGCATCAAAAGCCTTATCAAAATCCAAGTATACTACATCACAGCTATATAGTGCATATAGTCTGGGTGTGTTAGAAGTTTTTAGCACTGCTTTATGCGTATGTATAAAGCATGAGTGTGCACCAGTGTTTGTGTTCATTACATGTGTCTTGTATGTATAAGTGTAGGAAGTGTGTATATAGTGTATGTGTATATGTTGTACATAAATGTTTGGGAGTATGGAGCCGAGTGTGTGTGTTTTGCACAATAGTGATTATTAGTGCTTATATGTTTATGTTGTATGTAATTGTGTTTTGTATGTAAATGTGTTTCTGTGTGCGAGTGTGTGCGAGGTTGTGTGTGAGTGTGGGGCTTGTGTGTATCAGTGAGTGTGTAGCTGTGTATCTGTGTGTTTGAATGTTCAGCAGTAAATGTAGAGGGTATATGTAGCAGATAGAGGGCAGGCAAAGGACAGATTGAAGGACATGCAGAGGACCGATTGAGGGACATGTGCAGAAGGACAAACTGAGGGACAGCAGGGGCCAGAGAGACAGACAGAGGGACAATAAAGGACAGGCAGAGGGACAGATAAGACAGGCAAAGGGACAGATAGAGGGACAGACAGAAGGACAGAGAGAGGGGACAGATAAGGGACAGACAGAAGGACGAGAGAGGGACAGATGAGGGACAGGCAAAGGACAGAGAGAGGGAAGACAGATAGAGGGACAGACGAAGGACAGAGAAGGACAGATAGGGACAGGCAGAAGGACAGATAGAGGGACGCAGAAAACAGAGAAGGGACGATAGCGGACTGGCAGGACAGATATAGTATCCTATGATCAAAGTGAAATGCCAAAACATTTAATTTAAAAACAAAACAATACTGTTCATTTGCAACTATTTTTTATCTGTTAATGAAAAAGCAATCCCGGTAAAAATAAAATCAGAACTGGGACCGGAACCACAAAAAGTCCATTGCCTCCAGCGAGAAAGGGGGGAGGGGTTTCCGGCGATTCCAGTGATGTTCTGACTTTTAAATTAACTCCAGTTCTGTCCGGACTGCAGGTATTAAAACACCCGGAACTGGACAGAACACAATGACAGGTGCATTCCGCTCAATATGAAAAAGCCGGAACACAAAGTTACCTTGTGTATGTGACAGAAATGTTCCGGTTTTTACACATTGAGCCAAAATGGAGAAGGAAGAAACGAAAGCAGCACCTGAAGCTTATGTGAGTGGGGGACACTGACACTGGGGTGGGAGGTGGGGTGTTTGGGGCCTACCTACTTTTGTGTGCTGGGAACCTACCTACTTTTATCTCCCTCTGGCTGTCCCTCTGTCCCCTACCTGTCCCTTATCTGTCCCATGGGCACAGATAGGGGGCGGGCAAGGAACAGATAGAGGGACAGGTAGAAGGACAGACAGGGGGACAGATAGAAGGACAGGCAAGAGACGATAGGACAGGCAGAGATAGATAGAGGGACAGCAGGGGGACACAGATAGAGGACGAGATAACAACGGACAGCAGAGAAACTGATAGAGGGAACAAGCAGGAGGGCGATAAAGGGACAGCAGAGGACAGATAGAGGACAGAGAGGGTGACAGATAGAGGGACAGGGAGGGTGACAGATAGAGGGACAGAAGATATTTCTGATTGGATATCTAAAGATAACAATTTTTTCAGTATTGATGTCCTTTATAACCTGTTACCTATAAGGAAATGTGCGAAAGTGCTTGCAATAAACTTTCATTTTTGTTGCAACATTTAAAAGG